>CAKAJA020000421.1:0-14234 GCA_916610235.2 Lasioglossum morio
GTATAACGTATAACGTATTAACGTAATAACGTATAACGTATAACGTATAACGTATAACGTATAACGTATAACGTAAACGTATAACGTATAACGTATAACGTATAACGTATAACGTATAACGTATAACGTATAACGTATAACGTATAACGTATAACGTATAACGTATAACGTATAACGTATAACGTATAACGTATAACGTATAACGTATAACGTATAACGTATAACGTATAACGTATAACGTATAACGTATAACGTATAACGTATAACGTATAACGTATAACGTATAACGTATAACGTATAACGTATAACGTATAACGTATAACGTATAACGTATAACGTATAACGTATAACGTATAACGTATAACGTATAACGTATAACGTATAACGTATAACGTATAACGTATAACGTATAACGTATAACGTATAACGTATAACGTATAACGTATAACGTATAACGTATAACGTATAACGTATAACGTATAACGTATAACGTATAACGTATAACGTATAACGTATAACGTATAACGTATAACGTATAACGTATAACGTATAACGTATAACGTATAACGTATAACGTATAACGTATAACGTATAACGTATAACGTATAACGTATAACGTATAACGTATAACGTATAACGTATAACGTATAACGTATAACGTATAACGTATAACGTATAACGTATAACGTATAACGTATAACGTATAACGTATAACGTATAACGTATAACGTATAACGTATAACGTATAACGTATAACGTATAACGTATAACGTATAACGTATAACGTATAACGTATAACGTATAACGTATAACGTATAACGTATAACGTATAACGTATAACGTATAACGTATAACGTATAACGTATAACGTATAACGTATAACGTATAACGTATAACGTATAACGTATAACGTATAACGTATAACGTATAACGTATACGTATAACGTATAACGTATAACGTATAACGTATAACGTATAACGTATAACGTATAACGTATAACGTATAACGTATAACGTATAAGGTATAACGTATAACGTATAACGTATAACGTATAACGTATAACGTATAACGTATAACGTATAACGTATAACGTATAACGTATAACGTATAACGTATAACGTATAACGTATAACGTATAACGTATAACGTATAACGTATAACGTATAACGTATAACGTATAACGTATAACGTATAACGTATAACGTATAACGTATAACGTATAACGTATAACGTATAACGTATAACGTATAACGTATAACGTATAACGTATAACGTATAACGTATAACGTATAACGTATAACGTATAACGTATAACGTATAACGTATAACGTATAACGTATAACGTATAACGTATAACGTATAACGTATAACGTATAACGTATAACGTATAACGTATAACGTATAACGTATAACGTATAACGTATAACGTATAACGTATAACGTATAACGTATAACGTATAACGTATAACGTATAACGTATAACGTATAACGTATAACGTATAACGTATAACGTATAACGTATAACGTATAACGTATAACGTATAACGTATAACGTATAACGTATAACGTATAACGTATAACGTATAACGTATAACGTATAACGTATAACGTATAACGTATAACGTATAACGTATAACGTATAACGTATAACGTATAACGTATAACGTATAACGTATAACGTATAACGTATAACGTATAACGTATAACGTATAACGTATAACGTATAACGTATAACGTATAACGTATAACGTATAACGTATAACGTATAACGTATAACGTATAACGTATAACGTATAACGTATAACGTATAACGTATAACGTATAACGTATAACGTATAACGTATAACGTATAACGTATAACGTATAACGTATAACGTATAACGTATAACGTATAACGTATAACGTATAACGTATAACGTATAACGTATAACGTATAACGTATAACGTATAACGTATAACGTATAACGTATAACGTATAACGTATAACGTATAACGTATAACGTATAACGTATAACGTATAACGTATAACGTATAACGTATAACGTATAACGTATAACGTATAACGTATAACGTATAACGTATAACGTATAACGTATAACGTATAACGTATAACGTATAACGTATAACGTATAACGTATAACGTATAACGTATAACGTATAACGTATAACGTATAACGTATAACGTATAACGTATAACGTATAACGTATAACGTATAACGTATAACGTATAACGTATAACGTATAACGTATAACGTATAACGTATAACGTATAACGTATAACGTATAACGTATAACGTATAACGTATAACGTATAACGTATAACGTATAACGTATAACGTATAACGTATAACGTATAACGTATAACGTATAACGTATAACGTATAACGTATAACGTATAACGTATAACGTATAACGTATAACGTATAACGTATAACGTATAACGTATAACGTATAACGTATAACGTATAACGTATAACGTATAACGTATAACGTATAACGTATAACGTATAACGTATAACGTATAACGTATAACGTATAACGTATAACGTATAACGTATAACGTATAACGTATAACGTATAACGTATAACGTATAACGTATAACGTATAACGTATAACGTATAACGTATAACGTATAACGTATAACGTATAACGTATAACGTATAACGTATAACGTATAACGTATAACGTATAACGTATAACGTATAACGTATAACGTATAACGTATAACGTATAACGTATAACGTATAACGTATAACGTATAACGTATAACGTATAACGTATAACGTATAACGTATAACGTATAACGTATAACGTATAACGTATAACGTATAACGTATAACGTATAACGTATAACGTATAACGTATAACGTATAACGTATAACGTATAACGTATAACGTATAACGTATAACGTATAACGTATAACGTATAACGTATAACGTATAACGTATAACGTATAACGTATAACGTATAACGTATAACGTATAACGTATAACGTATAACGTATAACGTATAACGTATAACGTATAACGTATAACGTATAACGTATAACGTATAACGTATAACGTATAACGTATAACGTATAACGTATAACGTATAACGTATAACGTATAACGTATAACGTATAACGTATAACGTATAACGTATAACGTATAACGTATAACGTATAACGTATAACGTATAACGTATAACGTATAACGTATAACGTATAACGTATAACGTATAACGTATAACGTATAACGTATAACGTATAACGTATAACGTATAACGTATAACGTATAACGTATAACGTATAACGTATAACGTATAACGTATAACGTATAACGTATAACGTATAACGTATAACGTATAACGTATAACGTATAACGTATAACGTATAACGTATAACGTATAACGTATAACGTATAACGTATAACGTATAACGTATAACGTATAACGTATAACGTATAACGTATAACGTATAACGTATAACGTATAACGTATAACGTATAACGTATAACGTATAACGTATAACGTATAACGTATAACGTATAACGTATAACGTATAACGTATAACGTATAACGTATAACGTATAACGTATAACGTATAACGTATAACGTATAACGTATAACGTATAACGTATAACGTATAACGTATAACGTATAACGTATAACGTATAACGTATAACGTATAACGTATAACGTATAACGTATAACGTATAACGTATAACGTATAACGTATAACGTATAACGTATAACGTATAACGTATAACGTATAACGTATAACGTATAACGTATAACGTATAACGTATAACGTATAACGTATAACGTATAACGTATAACGTATAACGTATAACGTATAACGTATACGTATAACGTATAACGTATAACGTATAACGTATAACGTATAACGTATAACGTATAACGTATAACGTATAACGTATAACGTATAACGTATAACGTATAACGTATAACGTATAACGTATAACGTATAACGTATAACGTATAACGTATAACGTATAACGTATAACGTATAACGTATAACGTATAACGTATAACGTATAACGTATAACGTATAACGTATAACGTATAACGTATAACGTATAACGTATAACGTATAACGTATAACGTATAACGTATAACGTATAACGTATAACGTATAACGTATAACGTATAACGTATAACGTATAACGTATAACGTATAACGTATAACGTATAACGTATAACGTATAACGTATAACGTATAACGTATAACGTATAACGTATAACGTATAACGTATAACGTATAACGTATAACGTATAACGTATAACGTATAACGTATAACGTATAACGTATAACGTATAACGTATAACGTATAACGTATAACGTATAACGTATAACGTATAACGTATAACGTATAACGTATAACGTATAACGTATAACGTATAACGTATAACGTATAACGTATAACGTATAACGTATAACGTATAACGTATAACGTATAACGTATAACGTATAACGTATAACGTATAACGTATAACGTATAACGTATAACGTATAACGTATAACGTATAACGTATAACGTATAACGTATAACGTATAACGTATAACGTATAACGTATAACGTATAACGTATAACGTATAACGTATAACGTATAACGTATAACGTATAACGTATAACGTATAACGTATAACGTATAACGTATAACGTATAACGTATAACGTATAACGTATAACGTATAACGTATAACGTATAACGTATAACGTATAACGTATAACGTATAACGTATAACGTATAACGTATAACGTATAACGTATAACGTATAACGTATAACGTATAACGTATAACGTATAACGTATAACGTATAACGTATAACGTATAACGTATAACGTATAACGTATAACGTATAACGTATAACGTATAACGTATAACGTATAACGTATAACGTATAACGTATAACGTATAACGTATAACGTATAACGTATAACGTATAACGTATAACGTATAACGTATAACGTATAACGTATAACGTATAACGTATAACGTATAACGTATAACGTATAACGTATAACGTATAACGTATAACGTATAACGTATAACGTATAACGTATAACGTATAACGTATAACGTATAACGTATAACGTATAACGTATAACGTATAACGTATAACGTATAACGTATAACGTATAACGTATAACGTATAACGTATAACGTATAACGTATAACGTATAACGTATAACGTATAACGTATAACGTATAACGTATAACGTATAACGTATAACGTATAACGTATAACGTATAACGTATAACGTATAACGTATAACGTATAACGTATAACGTATAACGTATAACGTATAACGTATAACGTATAACGTATAACGTATAACGTATAACGTATAACGTATAACGTATAACGTATAACGTATAACGTATAACGTATAACGTATAACGTATAACGTATAACGTATAACGTATAACGTATAACGTATAACGTATAACGTATAACGTATAACGTATAACGTATAACGTATAACGTATAACGTATAACGTATAACGTATAACGTATAACGTATAACGTATAACGTATAACGTATAACGTATAACGTATAACGTATAACGTATAACGTATAACGTATAACGTATAACGTATAACGTATAACGTATAACGTATAACGTATAACGTATAACGTATAACGTATAACGTATAACGTATAACGTATAACGTATAACGTATAACGTATAACGTATAACGTATAACGTATAACGTATAACGTATAACGTATAACGTATAACGTATAACGTATAACGTATAACGTATAACGTATAACGTATAACGTATAACGTATAACGTATAACGTATAACGTATAACGTATAACGTATAACGTATAACGTATAACGTATAACGTATAACGTATAACGTATAACGTATAACGTATAACGTATAACGTATAACGTATAACGTATAACGTATAACGTATAACGTATAACGTATAACGTATAACGTATAACGTATAACGTATAACGTATAACGTATAACGTATAACGTATAACGTATAACGTATAACGTATAACGTATAACGTATAACGTATAACGTATAACGTATAACGTATAACGTATAACGTATAACGTATAACGTATAACGTATAACGTATAACGTATAACGTATAACGTATAACGTATAACGTATAACGTATAACGTATAACGTATAACGTATAACGTATAACGTATAACGTATAACGTATAACGTATAACGTATAACGTATAACGTATAACGTATAACGTATAACGTATAACGTATAACGTATAACGTATAACGTATAACGTATAACGTATAACGTATAACGTATAACGTATAACGTATAACGTATAACGTATAACGTATAACGTATAACGTATAACGTATAACGTATAACGTATAACGTATAACGTATAACGTATAACGTATAACGTATAACGTATAACGTATAACGTATAACGTATAACGTATAACGTATAACGTATAACGTATAACGTATAACGTATAACGTATAACGTATAACGTATAACGTATAACGTATAACGTATAACGTATAACGTATAACGTATAACGTATAACGTATAACGTATAACGTATAACGTATAACGTATAACGTATAACGTATAACGTATAACGTATAACGTATAACGTATAACGTATAACGTATAACGTATAACGTATAACGTATAACGTATAACGTATAACGTATAACGTATAACGTATAACGTATAACGTATAACGTATAACGTATAACGTATAACGTATAACGTATAACGTATAACGTATAACGTATAACGTATAACGTATAACGTATAACGTATAACGTATAACGTATAACGTATAACGTATAACGTATAACGTATAACGTATAACGTATAACGTATAACGTATAACGTATAACGTATAACGTATAACGTATAACGTATAACGTATAACGTATAACGTATAACGTATAACGTATAACGTATAACGTATAACGTATAACGTATAACGTATAACGTATAACGTATAACGTATAACGTATAACGTATAACGTATAACGTATAACGTATAACGTATAACGTATAACGTATAACGTATAACGTATAACGTATAACGTATAACGTATAACGTATAACGTATAACGTATAACGTATAACGTATAACGTATAACGTATAACGTATAACGTATAACGTATAACGTATAACGTATAACGTATAACGTATAACGTATAACGTATAACGTATAACGTATAACGTATAACGTATAACGTATAACGTATAACGTATAACGTATAACGTATAACGTATAACGTATAACGTATAACGTATAACGTATAACGTATAACGTATAACGTATAACGTATAACGTATAACGTATAACGTATAACGTATAACGTATAACGTATAACGTATAACGTATAACGTATAACGTATAACGTATAACGTATAACGTATAACGTATAACGTATAACGTATAACGTATAACGTATAACGTATAACGTATAACGTATAACGTATAACGTATAACGTATAACGTATAACGTATAACGTATAACGTATAACGTATAACGTATAACGTATAACGTATAACGTATAACGTATAACGTATAACGTATAACGTATAACGTATAACGTATAACGTATAACGTATAACGTATAACGTATAACGTATAACGTATAACGTATAACGTATAACGTATAACGTATAACGTATAACGTATAACGTATAACGTATAACGTATAACGTATAACGTATAACGTATAACGTATAACGTATAACGTATAACGTATAACGTATAACGTATAACGTATAACGTATAACGTATAACGTATAACGTATAACGTATAACGTATAACGTATAACGTATAACGTATAACGTATAACGTATAACGTATAACGTATAACGTATAACGTATAACGTATAACGTATAACGTATAACGTATAACGTATAACGTATAACGTATAACGTATAACGTATAACGTATAACGTATAACGTATAACGTATAACGTATAACGTATAACGTATAACGTATAACGTATAACGTATAACGTATAACGTATAACGTATAACGTATAACGTATAACGTATAACGTATAACGTATAACGTATAACGTATAACGTATAACGTATAACGTATAACGTATAACGTATAACGTATAACGTATAACGTATAACGTATAACGTATAACGTATAACGTATAACGTATAACGTATAACGTATAACGTATAACGTATAACGTATAACGTATAACGTATAACGTATAACGTATAACGTATAACGTATAACGTATAACGTATAACGTATAACGTATAACGTATAACGTATAACGTATAACGTATAACGTATAACGTATAACGTATAACGTATAACGTATAACGTATAACGTATAACGTATAACGTATAACGTATAACGTATAACGTATAACGTATAACGTATAACGTATAACGTATAACGTATAACGTATAACGTATAACGTATAACGTATAACGTATAACGTATAACGTATAACGTATAACGTATAACGTATAACGTATAACGTATAACGTATAACGTATAACGTATAACGTATAACGTATAACGTATAACGTATAACGTATAACGTATAACGTATAACGTATAACGTATAACGTATAACGTATAACGTATAACGTATAACGTATAACGTATAACGTATAACGTATAACGTATAACGTATAACGTATAACGTATAACGTATAACGTATAACGTATAACGTATAACGTATAACGTATAACGTATAACGTATAACGTATAACGTATAACGTATAACGTATAACGTATAACGTATAACGTATAACGTATAACGTATAACGTATAACGTATAACGTATAACGTATAACGTATAACGTATAACGTATAACGTATAACGTATAACGTATAACGTATAACGTATAACGTATAACGTATAACGTATAACGTATAACGTATAACGTATAACGTATAACGTATAACGTATAACGTATAACGTATAACGTATAACGTATAACGTATAACGTATAACGTATAACGTATAACGTATAACGTATAACGTATAACGTATAACGTATAACGTATAACGTATAACGTATAACGTATAACGTATAACGTATAACGTATAACGTATAACGTATAACGTATAACGTATAACGTATAACGTATAACGTATAACGTATAACGTATAACGTATAACGTATAACGTATAACGTATAACGTATAACGTATAACGTATAACGTATAACGTATAATGTATAACGTATAACGTACATCGTATAACGTATAACGTATAACGTATAACGTATAACGTATAACGTATAACGTATAACGTATAACGTATAACGTATAACGTATAACGTATAACGTATAACGTATAACGTATAACGTATAACGTATAACGTATAACGTATAACGTATAACGTATAACGTATAACGTATAACGTATAACGTATAACGTATAACGTATAACGTATAACGTATAACGTATAACGTATAACGTATAACGTATAACGTATAACGTATAACGTATAACGTATAACGTATAACGTATAACGTATAACGTATAACGTATAACGTATAACGTATAACGTATAACGTATAACGTATAACGTATAACGTATAACGTATAACGTATAACGTATAACGTATAACGTATAACGTATAACGTATAACGTATAACGTATAACGTATAACGTATAACGTATAACGTATAACGTATAACGTATAACGTATAACGTATAACGTATAACGTATAACGTATAACGTATAACGTATAACGTATAACGTATAACGTATAACGTATAACGTATAACGTATAACGTATAACGTATAACGTATAACGTATAACGTATAACGTATAACGTATAACGTATAACGTATAACGTATAACGTATAACGTATAACGTATAACGTATAACGTATAACGTATAACGTATAACGTATAACGTATAACGTATAACGTATAACGTATAACGTATAACGTATAACGTATAACGTATAACGTATAACGTATAACGTATAACGTATAACGTATAACGTATAACGTATAACGTATAACGTATAACGTATAACGTATAACGTATAACGTATAACGTATAACGTATAACGTATAACGTATAACGTATAACGTATAACGTATAACGTATAACGTATAACGTATAACGTATAACGTATAACGTATAACGTATAACGTATAACGTATAACGTATAACGTATAACGTATAACGTATAACGTATAACGTATAACGTATAACGTATAACGTATAACGTATAACGTATAACGTATAACGTATAACGTATAACGTATAACGTATAACGTATAACGTATAACGTATAACGTATAACGTATAACGTATAACGTATAACGTATAACGTATAACGTATAACGTATAACGTATAACGTATAACGTATAACGTATAACGTATAACGTATAACGTATAACGTATAACGTATAACGTATAACGTATAACGTATAACGTATAACGTATAACGTATAACGTATAACGTATAACGTATAACGTATAACGTATAACGTATAACGTATAACGTATAACGTATAACGTATAACGTATAACGTATAACGTATAACGTATAACGTATAACGTATAACGTATAACGTATAACGTATAACGTATAACGTATAACGTATAACGTATAACGTATAACGTATAACGTATAACGTATAACGTATAACGTATAACGTATAACGTATAACGTATAACGTATAACGTATAACGTATAACGTATAACGTATAACGTATAACGTATAACGTATAACGTATAACGTATAACGTATAACGTATAACGTATAACGTATAACGTATAACGTATAACGTATAACGTATAACGTATAACGTATAACGTATAACGTATAACGTATAACGTATAACGTATAACGTATAACGTATAACGTATAACGTATAACGTATAACGTATAACGTATAACGTATAACGTATAACGTATAACGTATAACGTATAACGTATAACGTATAACGTATAACGTATAACGTATAACGTATAACGTATAACGTATAACGTATAACGTATAACGTATAACGTATAACGTATAACGTATAACGTATAACGTATAACGTATAACGTATAACGTATAACGTATAACGTATAACGTATAACGTATAACGTATAACGTATAACGTATAACGTATAACGTATAACGTATAACGTATAACGTATAACGTATAACGTATAACGTATAACGTATAACGTATAACGTATAACGTATAACGTATAACGTATAACGTATAACGTATAACGTATAACGTATAACGTATAACGTATAACGTATAACGTATAACGTATAACGTATAACGTATAACGTATAACGTATAACGTATAACGTATAACGTATAACGTATAACGTATAACGTATAACGTATAACGTATAACGTATAACGTATAACGTATAACGTATAACGTATAACGTATAACGTATAACGTATAACGTATAACGTATAACGTATAACGTATAACGTATAACGTATAACGTATAACGTATAACGTATAACGTATAACGTATAACGTATAACGTATAACGTATAACGTATAACGTATAACGTATAACGTATAACGTATAACGTATAACGTATAACGTATAACGTATAACGTATAACGTATAACGTATAACGTATAACGTATAACGTATAACGTATAACGTATAACGTATAACGTATAACGTATAACGTATAACGTATAACGTATAACGTATAACGTATAACGTATAACGTATAACGTATAACGTATAACGTATAACGTATAACGTATAACGTATAACGTATAACGTATAACGTATAACGTATAACGTATAACGTATAACGTATAACGTATAACGTATAACGTATAACGTATAACGTATAACGTATAACGTATAACGTATAACGTATAACGTATAACGTATAACGTATAACGTATAACGTATAACGTATAACGTATAACGTATAACGTATAACGTATAACGTATAACGTATAACGTATAACGTATAACGTATAACGTATAACGTATAACGTATAACGTATAACGTATAACGTATAACGTATAACGTATAACGTATAACGTATAACGTATAACGTATAACGTATAACGTATAACGTATAACGTATAACGTATAACGTATAACGTATAACGTATAACGTATAACGTATAACGTATAACGTATAACGTATAACGTATAACGTATAACGTATAACGTATAACGTATAACGTATAACGTATAACGTATAACGTATAACGTATAACGTATAACGTATAACGTATAACGTATAACGTATAACGTATAACGTATAACGTATAACGTATAACGTATAACGTATAACGTATAACGTATAACGTATAACGTATAACGTATAACGTATAACGTATAACGTATAACGTATAACGTATAACGTATAACGTATAACGTATAACGTATAACGTATAACGTATAACGTATAACGTATAACGTATAACGTATAACGTATAACGTATAACGTATAACGTATAACGTATAACGTATAACGTATAACGTATAACGTATAACGTATAACGTATAACGTATAACGTATAACGTATAACGTATAACGTATAACGTATAACGTATAACGTATAACGTATAACGTATAACGTATAACGTATAACGTATAACGTATAACGTATAACGTATAACGTATAACGTATAACGTATAACGTATAACGTATAACGTATAACGTATAACGTATAACGTATAACGTATAACGTATAACGTATAACGTATAACGTATAACGTATAACGTATAACGTATAACGTATAACGTATAACGTATAACGTATAACGTATAACGTATAACGTATAACGTATAACGTATAACGTATAACGTATAACGTATAACGTATAACGTATAACGTATAACGTATAACGTATAACGTATAACGTATAACGTATAACGTATAACGTATAACGTATAACGTATAACGTATAACGTATAACGTATAACGTATAACGTATAACGTATAACGTATAACGTATAACGTATAACGTATAACGTATAACGTATAACGTATAACGTATAACGTATAACGTATAACGTATAACGTATAACGTATAACGTATAACGTATAACGTATAACGTATAACGTATAACGTATAACGTATAACGTATAACGTATAACGTATAACGTATAACGTATAACGTATAACGTATAACGTATAACGTATAACGTATAACGTATAACGTATAACGTATAACGTATAACGTATAACGTATAACGTATAACGTATAACGTATAACGTATAACGTATAACGTATAACGTATAACGTATAACGTATAACGTATAACGTATAACGTATAACGTATAACGTATAACGTATAACGTATAACGTATAACGTATAACGTATAACGTATAACGTATAACGTATAACGTATAACGTATAACGTATAACGTATAACGTATAACGTATAACGTATAACGTATAACGTATAACGTATAACGTATAACGTATAACGTATAACGTATAACGTATAACGTATAACGTATAACGTATAACGTATAACGTATAACGTATAACGTATAACGTATAACGTATAACGTATAACGTATAACGTATAACGTATAACGTATAACGTATAACGTATAACGTATAACGTATAACGTATAACGTATAACGTATAACGTATAACGTATAACGTATAACGTATAACGTATAACGTATAACGTATAACGTATAACGTATAACGTATAACGTATAACGTATAACGTATAACGTATAACGTATAACGTATAACGTATAACGTATAACGTATAACGTATAACGTATAACGTATAACGTATAACGTATAACGTATAACGTATAACGTATAACGTATAACGTATAACGTATAACGTATAACGTATAACGTATAACGTATAACGTATAACGTATAACGTATAACGTATAACGTATAACGTATAACGTATAACGTATAACGTATAACGTATAACGTATAACGTATAACGTATAACGTATAACGTATAACGTATAACGTATAACGTATAACGTATAACGTATAACGTATAACGTATAACGTATAACGTATAACGTATAACGTATAACGTATAACGTATAACGTATAACGTATAACGTATAACGTATAACGTATAACGTATAACGTATAACGTATAACGTATAACGTATAACGTATAACGTATAACGTATAACGTATAACGTATAACGTATAACGTATAACGTATAACGTATAACGTATAACGTATAACGTATAACGTATAACGTATAACGTATAACGTATAACGTATAACGTAT
>CAKAJA020000422.1:0-54413 GCA_916610235.2 Lasioglossum morio
ATACGTTATACGTTCTACGTTATACGTTATACGTTATACGTTATACGTTATACGTTATACGTTATACGTTATACGTTATACGTTATACGTTATACGTTATACGTTGCACGTTCTGCGTTATACGTTATACGTTATACGTTATACGTTATACGTTATACGTTATACGTTATACGTTATACGTTATACGTTATACGTTATACGTTATACGTTATACGTTATACGTTATACGTTATACGTTATACGTTATACGTTATACGTTATACGTTATACGTTATACGTTATACGTTATACGTTATACGTTATACGTTATACGTTATACGTTACACGTTCTGCGTTATACGTTATACGTTATACGTTATACGCAGTACGTTATTCGATATACGTTATACGCTGTACGTTAAACGTTATACGTTATACGTTATTCGGAATACGTTATACGCTGTACGTTATACGTTATACGTTACACGTTCTGCGTTATACGTTATACGTTATACGTTATACGCAGTACGTTATTCGATATACGTTATACGCTGTACGTTAAACGATATACGTTACACGTTCTGCGTTATACGTTTTACGTTATTCGATATACGTTATACGCTGTACGTTATACGTTATACGTTACACGTTCTGCGTTATACGTTATACGTTATACATTATACGTTATACTTATTACGTAATTCGTTATACGTTATACGTTATACGTTATACGTTATACGTTATACGTTATACGTTATACGTTATACGTTATACGTTATACGTTCTGCGTTTTACGTTATACGTTATACGTTATACGTTATACGTTATATGTTATACGTTATAAGTTATACGTTATACGTTATACCTTATACGTTATACGTTATACGTTATACGTTATACGTTATACGTTATACGTTATACGTTATACGTTATACGTTATACGTTATACGTTATACGTTATACGTTATACGTTATACGTTATACGTTATACGTTATACGTTATACGTTATACGTTATACGTTATACGTAATACGTTATACGTTATACGTTATACGTTATACGTTATACGTTATACGTTATACGTTATACGTTATACGTTATACGTTATACGTTATACGTTATACGTTATACGTTATACGTTATACGTTATACGTTATACGTTATACGTTATACGTTATACGTTATACGTTATACGTTATACGTTATACGTTATACGTTATACGTTATACGTTATACGTTATACGTTATACGTTATACGTTATACGTTATACGTTATACGTTATACGTTATACGTTATACGTTATACGTTATACGTTATACGTTATACGTTATACGTTTTACGTTACACGTTCTGCGTTATACGTTATACGTTATACGTTATACGCAGTACGTTATTCGATATACGTTATACGCTGTACGTTAAACGATATACGTTACACGTTATACGTTATACGTTATACGTTATACGTTATACGTTATACGTTATACGTTATACGTTATACGTTATACGTTATACGTTATACGTTATACGTTATACGTTATACGTTATACGTTATACGTTATACGTTATACGTTATACGTTATACGTTATACGTTATACGTTATACGTTATACGTTATACGTTATACGTTATACGTTATACGTTATACGTTATACGTTATACGTTATACGTTATACGTTATACGTTATACGTTATACGTTATACGTTATACGTTATACGTTATACGTTATACGTTATACGTTATACGTTATACGTTATACGTTATACGTTATACGTTATACGTTATACGTTATACGTTATACGTTATACGTTATACGTTATACGTTATACGTTATACGTTATACGTTATACGTTATACGTTATACGTTATACGTTATACGTTATACGTTATACGTTATACGTTATACGTTATACGTTATACGTTATACGTTATACGTTATACGTTATACGTTATACGTTATACGTTATACGTTATACGTTATACGTTATACGTTATACGTTATACGTTATACGTTATACGTTATACGTTATACGTTATACGTTATACGTTATACGTTATACGTTATACGTTATACGTTATACGTTATACGTTATACGTTATACGTTATACGGTATACGTTATACGTTATACGTTATACGTTATACGTTATACGTTATACGCTGTACGTTATACGTTATACGTTACACGTTCTGCGTTATACGTTATACGTTATACGTTATACGTTATACGCAGTACGTTATTCGATATTCGTTATACGCTGTACGTTAAACGTTATACGTTATACGTTATACGTTATACGTTATACGTTATACGTTATACGTTATACGTTATACGTTATACGCTGTACGTTATACGTTATACGTTACACGTTCTGCGTTATACGTTATACGTTACACGTTCTGCGTTATACGTTATACGTTATACGTTATACGCAGTACGTTATTCGATATACGTTATACGCTGTACGTTAAACGTTATACGTTACACGTTCTGCGTTATACGTTATTCGGAATACGTTATACGCTGTACGTTATACGTTATACGTTACACGTTCTGCGTTATACGTTATACGTTATACGCAGTACGTTATTCGATATACGTTATACGCTGTACGTTAAACGATATACGTTACACGTTCTGCGTTATACGTTTTACGTTATTCGATATACGTTATACGCTGTACGTTATACGTTATACGTTACACGTTCTGCGTTATACGTTATACGTTATACATTATACGTTATACTTATTACGTAATTCGTTATACGTTATACGTTCTGCGTTATACGTTATACGTTATACGTTATACGTTATATGTTATACGTTATACGTTATACGTTATACGTTATACGTTATACGTTATACGTTATACGTTATACGTTATACGTTATACGTTATACGTTATACGTTATACGTTATACGTTATACGTTATACGTTATACGTTATACGTTATACGTTATACGTTATACGTTATACGTTATACGTTATACGTTATACGTTATACGTTATACGTTATACGTTATACGTTATACGTTATACGTTATACGTTATACGTTATACGTTATACGTTATACGTAATACGTTATACGTTATACGTTATACGTTATACGTTATACGCAGTACGTTATTCGATATACGTTATACGCTGTACGTTAAACGTTATACGTTACACGCTCTGCGTTATACGTTATTCGGAATACGTTATACGCTGTACGTTATACGTTATACGTTACACGTTCTGCGTTATACGTTATACGTTATACGTTATACGCAGTACGTTATTCGATATTCGTTATACGCTGTACGTTAAACGATATACGTTACACGTTCTGCGTTATACGTTATACGTTATACATTATACGTTATACGTTATACGTTATACGTTATACGTTATACGTTATACGTTATACGTTATACGTTATACGTTATACGTTATACGTTATACGTTATACGTTATTCGTTATACGTTATACGTTATACGTTATACGTTATACGTTATACGTTATACGTTATACGTTATACGTTATACGTTATACGTTATACGTTATACGTTATACGTTATACGTTATACGTTATACGTTATACGTTATACGTTATACGTTATACGTTATACGTTATACGTTATACGTTATACGTTATACGTTATACGTTATACGTTATACGTTATACGTTATACGTTATACGTTATACGTTATACGTTATACGTTATACGTTATACGTTATACGTTATACGTTATACGTTATACGTTATACGTTATACGTTATACGTTATACGTTATACGTTATACGTTATACGTTATACGTTATACGTTATACGTTATACGTTATACGTTATACGTTATACGTTATACGTTATACGTTATACGCTATACGTTACACGTTCTGCGTTATACGTTTTACGTTATTCGATATACGTTATACGCTGTACGTTATACGTTATACGTTACACGTTCTGCGTTATACGTTATACGTTATACATTATACGTTATACTTATTACGTAATTCGTTATACGTTATACGTTATACGTTATACGTTATACGTTACACGTTCTGCGTTATACGTTATACGTTATACGTTATACGCAGTACGTTATTCGATATACGTTATACGCTGTACGTTAAACGATATACGTTACACGTTCTGCGTTATACGTTTTACGTTATTCGATATACGTTATACGCTGTACGTTATACGTTATACGTTATACGTTATACGTTATACGTTATACGTTATACGTTATACGTTATACGTTATACGTTATACGTTATACGTTATACGTTATACGTTATACGTTATACGTTATACGTTATACGTTATACGTTATACGTTATACGTTATACGTTATACGTTATACGTTATACGTTATACGTTATACGTTATACGTTATACGTTATACGTTATACGTTATACGTTATACGTTATACGTTATACGTTATACGTTATACGTTATACGTTATACGTTATACGTTATACGTTATACGTTATACGTTATACGTTATACGTTATACGTTATTCGATATACGTTATACGCTGTACGTTATACGTTATACGTTACACGTTCTGCGTTATACGTTATACGTTATACATTATACGTTATACTTATTACGTAATTCGTTATACGTTATACGTTATACGTTATACGTTATACGTTATACGTTATACGTTATACGTTACACGTTCTGCGTTATACGTTATACGTTATACGTTATACGTTATACGTTATACGTTATACGTTATACGTTATACGTTATACGTTATATGTTATACGTTATACGTTATACGTTATACGTTATACCTTATACGTTATACGTTATACGTTAAACGTTATACGTTATACGTTATACGTTATACGTTATACCTTATACGTTATACGTTATACGTTATACGTTATACGTTATACGTTATACGTTATACGTTATACGTTATACGTTATACGTTATACGTTATACGTTATACGTTATACGTTATACGTTATACGTTATACGTTATACGTAATACGTTATACGTTATACGTTATACGTTATACGTTATACGTTATACGCAGTACGTTATTCGATATACGTTATACGCTGTACGTTAAACGTTATACGTTACACGTTCTGCGTTATACGTTATTCGGAATACGTTATACGCTGTACGTTATACGTTATACGTTACACGTTCTGCGTTATACGTTATACGTTATACGTTATACGTTATACGTTATACGTTATACGTTATACGTTATACGTTATACGTTATACGTTATACGTTATACGTTATACGTTATACGTTATACGTTATACGTTATACGTTATACGTTATACGTTATACGTTATACGTTATACGTTATACGTTATACGTTATACGTTATACGTTATACGTTATACGTTATACGTTATACGTTATACGTTATACGTTATACGTTATACGTTATACGTTATACGTTATACGTTATACGTTATACGTTATACGTTATACGTTATACGTTATACGTTATACGTTATACGTTATACGTTATACGTTATACGTTATACGTTATACGTTATACGTTATACGTTATTCGATATACGTTATACGTTATACGTTATTCGATATACGTTATACGCTGTACGTTATACGTTATACGTTACACGTTCTGCGTTATACGTTATACGTTATACATTATACGTTATACTTATTACGTAATTCGTTATACGTTATACGTTATACGTTATACGTTATACGTTATACGTTATACGTTATACGTTATACGTTACACGTTCTGCGTTATACGTTATACGTTATACGTTATACGTTATACGTTATACGTTATATGTTATACGTTATACGTTATACGTTATACGTTATACGTTATACGTTATACCTTATACGTTATACGTTATACGTTAAACGTTATACGTTATACGTTATACGTTATACGTTATACGTTATACGTTATACGTTATACGTTATACGTTATACGTTATACGTTATACGTTATACGTTATACGTTATACGTTATACGTTATACGTTATACGTTATACGTTATACGTTATACGTTATACGTTATACGTTATACGTTATACGTTATACGTTATACGTTATACGTTATACGTTATACGTTATACGTTATACGTTATACGTTATACGTAATACGTTATACGTTATACGTTATACGTTATACGTTATACGTTATACGCAGTACGTTATTCGATATACGTTATACGCTGTACGTTAAACGTTATACGTTACACGTTCTGCGTTATACGTTATTCGGAATACGTTATACGCTGTACGTTATACGTTATACGTTACACGTTCTGCGTTATACGTTATACGTTATACGTTATACGCAGTACGTTATTCGATATACGTTATACGCTGTACGTTAAACGATATACGTTACACGTTACACGTTCTGCGTTATACGTTATACGTTATACATTATACGTTATACGTTATACGTTATACGTTATACGTTATACGTTATACGTTATACGTTATACGTTATACGTTATACGTTATACGTTATACGTTATACGTTATACGTTATACGTTATACGTTATACGTTATACGTTATACGTTATACGTTATACGTTATACGTTATACGTTATACGTTATACGTTATACGTTATACGTTATACGTTATACGTTATACGTTATACGTTATACGTTATACGTTATACGTTATACGTTATACGTTATACGTTATACGTTATACGTTATACGTTATACGTTATACGTTATACGTTATACGTTATACGTTATACGTTATACCTTATACGTTATACGTTATACGTTATACGTTATACGTTATACGTTATACGTTATACGTTATACGTTATACGTTATACGTTATACGTTCTGCGTTTTACGTTATACGTTATACGTTATACGTTATACGTTATACGTTATACGTTATACGTTATACGTTATACGTTATACCTTATACGTTATACGTTATACGTTATACGTTATACGTTATACGTTATACGTTATACGTTATACGTTATACGTTATACGTTATACGTTATACGTTATACGTTATACGTTATACGTTATACGTTATACGTTATACGTTATACGTTATACGTTATACGTTATACGTTATACGTTATACGTTATACGTTATACGTTATACGTTATACGTTATACCTTATACGTTATACGTTAACGTTATACGTTATACGTTATACGTTATACGTTATACGTTATACGTTATACGTTATACGTGATACGTGATACGTGATACGTGATACGTGATACGTTATACGTTATACGTTATACGTTATACGTTATACGTTATACGTTATACGTTATACGTTATACGTTATACGTTATACGTTATACGTTATACGTTATACGTTATACGTTATACGTTATACGTTATACGTTATACGTTATACGTTATACGTTATACGTTATACGTTATACGTTATACGTTATACGTTATACGTTATACGTTATACGTTATACGTTATACGTTATACGTTATACGTTATACGTTATACGTTATACGTTATACGTTATACGTTATACGTTATACGTTATACGTTATACGTTATACGTTATACGTTATACGTTATACGTTATACGTTATACGTTACACGTTCTGCGTTATACGTTATACGTTATACGTTATACGCAGTACGTTATTCGATATACGTTATACGCTGTACGTTAAACGATATACGTTACACGTTCTGCGTTATACGTTTTACGTTATTCGATATACGTTATACGCTGTACGTTATACGTTATACGTTACACGTTCTGCGTTATACGTTATACGTTATACATTATACGTTATACTTATTACGTAATTCGTTATACGTTATACGTTATACGTTATACGTTATACGTTATACGTTATACGTTATACGTTATACGTTATACGTGATACGTGATACGTGATACGTTATACGTTATACGTTATACGTTATTCGTTATACGTTATACGCTATACGTTATACGTTGTACATTGTACGTTAAACGTTATACGTTACACGTTACACGTTATACGCTATACGTTATACGTTATACGTTATACGTTATACGTTATACGTTATACGTTATACGTTATACGTTATACGTTATACGTTATACGTTATACGTTATACGTTATACGTTATACGTTATACGTTATACGTTATACGTTATACGTTATACGTTATACGTTATACGTTATACGTTATACGTTATACGTTATACGTTATACCTTATACGTTATACGTTATACGTTATACGTTATACGTTATACGTTATACGTTATACGTTATACGTTATACGTGATACGTGATACGTGATACGTGATACGTGATACGTGATACGTGATACGTTATACGTTATACGTTATACGTTATACGTTATACGTTATACGTTATACGTTATACGTTATACGTTATACGTTATACGTTATACGTTATACGTTATACGTTATACGTTATACGTTATACGTTATACGTTATACGTTATACGTTATACGTTATACGTTATACGTTATACGTTATACGTTATACGTTATACGTTATACGTTATACGTTATACGTTATACGTTATACGTTATACGTTATACGTTATACGTTATACGTTATACGTTATACGTTATACGTTATACGTTATACGTTATACGTTATACGTTATACGTTATACGTTATACGTTATACGTTATACGTTATACGTTATACGTTATACGTTATACGTTATACGTTATACGTTATACGTTATACGTTATACGTTATACGTTACGTTATACGTTATACGTTACACGTTCTGCGTTATACGTTATACGTTATACGTTATACGCAGTACGTTATTCGATATACGTTATACGCTGTACGTTAAACGATATACGTTACACGTTCTGCGTTATACGTTTTACGTTATTCGATATACGTTATACGCTGTACGTTATACGTTATACGTTACACGTTCTGCGTTATACGTTATACGTTATACATTATACGTTATACTTATTACGTAATTCGTTATACGTTATACGTTATACGTTATACGTTATACGTTATACGTTATACGTTATACGTTATACGTTATACGTTATACGTTATACGTTATACGTTATACGTGATACGTGATACGTGATACGTTATACGTTATACGTTATACGTTATTCGTTATACGTTATACGTTATACGTTATACGTTGTACATTGTACGTTAAACGTTATACGTTACACGTTACACGTTATACGCTATACGTTATACGTTATACGTTATACGTTATACGTTATACGTTATACGTTATACGTTATACGTTATACGTTATACGTTATACGTTATACGTTATACGTTATACGTTATACGTTATACGTTATACGTTATACGTTATACGTTATACGTTATACGTTATACGTTATACGTTATACGTTATACGTTATACGGTATACGTTATACGTTATACGTTATACGTTATACGTTATACGTTATACGCTGTACGTTATACGTTATACGTTACACGTTCTGCGTTATACGTTATACGTTATACGTTATTCGATATACGTTATACGCTGTACGTTAAACGTTATACGTTATACGTTATACGTTATACGTTATACGTTATACGTTATACGTTATACGTTATACGTTATACGTTATACGTTATACGTTATACGTTATACGTTATACGTTATACGTTATACGTTATACGTTATACGTTATACGTTATACGTTATACGTTATACGTTATACGTTATACGTTATACGTTATACGTTATACGTTATACGTTATACGTTATACGTTATACGTTATACGTTATACGTTATACGTTATACGTTATACGTTATACGTTATACGTTATACGTTATACGTTATACGTTATACGTATACGTTATACGTTATACGTTATACGTTATACGTATACGTTATACGTTATACGTTATACGTTATACGTTATACGTTATACGTTATACGTTATACGTTATACGTTATACGTTATACGTTATACGTTATACGTTATACGTTATACGTTATACGTTATACGTTATACGTTATACGTTATACGTTATACGTTATACGTTATACGTTATACGTTATACGTTATACGTTATACGTTATACGTTATACGTTATACGTTATACGTTATACGTTATACGTTATACGTTACACGTTCTGCGTTATACGTTATACGTTATACGTTATACGTTATACGTTATACGTTATACGTTATACGTTATACGTTATACGTTATACGTTATACGTTATACGTTATACGTTATACGTTATACGTTATACGTTATACGTTATACGTTATACGTTATACGTTATACGTTATACGTTATACGTTATACGTTATACGTTATACGTTATACGTTATACGTTATACGTTATACGTTATACGTTATACGTTATACGTTATACGTTATACGTTACACGTTCTGCGTTATACGTTATACGTTATACGTTATACGTTATACGTTATACGTTATATGTTATACGTTATACGTTATACGTTATACGTTATACGTTATACGCTGTACGTTATACGTTATACGTTACACGTTCTGCGTTATACGTTATACGTTATACATTATACGTTATACTTATTACGTAATTCGTTATACGTTATACGTTATACGTTATACGTTATACGTTATACGTTATACGTTATACGTTATACGTTACACGTTCTGCGTTATACGTTATACGTTATACGTTATACGTTATACGTTATACGATATATGTTATACGTTATACGTTATACGTTATACGTTATACGTTATACGTTATACGTTATACGTTAAACGTTATACGTTATACGTTATACGTTATACGTTATACGTTATACGTTATACGTTATACGTTATACGTTATACGTTATACGTTATACGTTATACGTTATACGTTATACGTTATACGTTATACGTTATACGTTATACGTTATACGTTATACGTTATACGTTATACGTTATACGTTATACGTTATACGTTATACGTTATACGTTATACGTTATACGTTATACGTTATACGTTATACGTTATACGTTATACGTTATACGTTATACGTTATACGTAATACGTTATACGTTATACGTTATACGTTATACGTTATACGTTATACGTTATACGTTATACGCAGTACGTTATTCGATATACGTTATACGCTGTACGTTAAACGTTATACGTTACACGTTCTGCGTTATACGTTATTCGGAATACGTTATACGCTGTACGTTATACGTTATACGTTACACGTTCTGCGTTATACGTTATACGTTATACGCAGTACGTTATTCGATATACGTTATACGCTGTACGTTAAACGATATACGTTACACGTTCTGCGTTATACGTTATACGTTATACATTATACGTTATACGTTATACGTTATACGTTATACGTTATACGTTATACGTTATACGTTATACGTTATACGTTATACGTTATACGTTATACGTTATACGTTATACGTTATACGTTATACGTTATACGTTATACGTTATACGTTATACGTTATACATTATACGTTATACTTATTACGTAATTCGTTATACGTTATACGTTATACGTTATACGTTATACGTTACACGTTCTGCGTTATACGTTATACGTTATACGTTATACGCAGTACGTTATTCGATATACGTTATACGCTGTACGTTAAACGATATACGTTACACGTTCTGCGTTATACGTTTTACGTTATTCGATATACGTTATACGCTGTACGTTATACGTTATACGTTATACGTTATACGTTATACGTTATACGTTATACGTTATACGTTATACGTTATACGTTATACGTTATACGTTATACGTTATACGTTATACGTTATACGTTATACGTTATACGTTATACGTTATACGTTATACGTTATACGTTATACGTTATACGTTATACGTTATACGTTATACGTTATACGTTATACGTTATACGTTATACGTTATACGTTATACGTTATACGTTATACGTTATACGTTATACGTTATACGTTATACGTTATACGTTATACGTTATACGTTATACGTTATACGTTATACGTTATACGTTATACGTTATACGTTATACGTTATACGTTATACGTTATACGTTATACGTTATACGTTATACGTTATACGTTATTCGATATACGTTATACGCTGTACGTTATACGTTATACGTTACACGTTCTGCGTTATACGTTATACGTTATACATTATACGTTATACTTATTACGTAATTCGTTATACGTTATACGTTATACGTTATACGTTATACGTTATACGTTATACGTTATACGTTACACGTTCTGCGTTATACGTTATACGTTATACGTTATACGTTATACGTTATACGTTATACGTTATATGTTATACGTTATACGTTATACGTTATACGTTATACCTTATACGTTATACGTTATACGTTAAACGTTATACGTTATACGTTATACGTTATACGTTATACGTTATACGTTATACGTTATACGTTATACGTTATACGTTATACGTTATACGTTATACGTTATACGTTATACGTTATACGTTATACGTTATACGTTATACGTTATACGTTATACGTTATACGTTATACGTTATACGTTATACGTTATACGTTATACGTTATACGTTATACGTTATACGTTATACGTAATACGTTATACGTTATACGTTATACGTTATACGTTATACGTTATACGCAGTACGTTATTCGATATACGTTATACGCTGTACGTTAAACGTTATACGTTACACGTTCTGCGTTATACGTTATTCGGAATACGTTATACGCTGTACGTTATACGTTATACGTTACACGTTCTGCGTTATACGTTATACGTTATACGTTATACGTTATACGTTATACGTTATACGTTATACGTTATACGTTATACGTTATACGTTATACGTTATACGTTATACGTTATACGTTATACGTTATACGTTATACGTTATACGTTATACGTTATACGTTATACGTTATACGTTATACGTTATACGTTATACGTTATACGTTATACGTTATACGTTATACGTTATACGTTATACGTTATACGTTATACGTTATACGTTATACGTTATACGTTATTCGATATACGTTATACGTTATACGTTATTCGATATACGTTATACGCTGTACGTTATACGTTATACGTTACACGTTCTGCGTTATACGTTATACGTTATACATTATACGTTATACTTATTACGTAATTCGTTATACGTTATACGTTATACGTTATACGTTATACGTTATACGTTATACGTTATACGTTATACGTTATACGTTATACGTTATACGTTATACGTTATACGTTATTCGATATACGTTATACGTTATACGTTATTCGATATACGTTATACGCTGTACGTTATACGTTATACGTTACACGTTCTGCGTTATACGTTATACGTTATACATTATACGTTATACTTATTACGTAATTCGTTATACGTTATACGTTATACGTTATACGTTATACGTTATACGTTATACGTTATACGTTATACGTTATACGTTACACGTTCTGCGTTATACGTTATACGTTATACGTTATACGTTATACGTTATACGTTATATGTTATACGTTATACGTTATACGTTATACGTTATACGTTACACCTTATACGTTATACGTTATACGTTAAACGTTATACGTTATACGTTATACGTTATACGTTATACGTTATACGTTATACGTTATACGTTATACGTTATACGTTATACGTTATACGTTATACGTTATACGTTATACGTTATACGTTATACGTTATACGTTATACGTTATACGTTATACGTTATACGTTATACGTTATACGTTATACGTTATACGTTATACGTTATACGTTATACGTTATACGTTATACGTTATACGTTATACGTTATACGTTATACGTTATACGTTATACGTTATACGTTATACGTTATACGTAATACGTTATACGTTATACGTTATACGTTATACGCAGTACGTTATTCGATATACGTTATACGCTGTACGTTAAACGTTATACGTTACACGTTCTGCGTTATACGTTATTCGGAATACGTTATACGCTGTACGTTATACGTTATACGTTACACGTTCTGCGTTATACGTTATACGTTATACGTTATACGCAGTACGTTATTCGATATACGTTATACGCTGTACGTTAAACGATATACGTTACACGTTACACGTTCTGCGTTATACGTTATACGTTATACATTATACGTTATACGTTATACGTTATACGTTATACGTTATACGTTATACGTTATACGTTATACGTTATACGTTATACGTTATACGTTATACGTTATACGTTATACGTTATACGTTATACGTTATACGTTATACGTTATACGTTATACGTTATACGTTATACGTTATACGTTATACGTTATACGTTATACGTTATACGTTATACGTTATACGTTATACGTTATACGTTATACGTTATACGTTATACGTTATACGTTATACGTTATACGTTATACGTTATACGTTATACGTTATACGTTATACGTTATACGTTATACGTTATACGTTATACGTTATACGTTATACGTTATACGTTATACGTTATACGTTATACGTTATACGTTATACGTTATACGTTATACGTTATACGTTATACGTTATACGTTATACGTTATACGTTATACCTTATACGTTATACGTTATACGTTATACGTTATACGTTATACGTTATACGTTATACGTTATACGTTATACGTGATACGTGATACGTGATACGTGATACGTTATACGTTATACGTTATACGTTATACGTTATACGTTATACGTTATACGTTATACGTTATACGTTATACGTTATACGTTATACGTTATACGTTATACGTTATACGTTATACGTTATACGTTATACGTTATACGTTATACGTTATACGTTATACGTTATACGTTATACGTTATACGTTATACGTTATACGTTATACGTTATACGTTATACGTTATACGTTATACGTTATACGTTATACGTTATACGTTATACGTTATACGTTATACGTTATACGTTATACGTTATACGTTATACGTTATACGTTATACGTTATACGTTATACGTTATACGTTATACGTTATACGTTATACGTTATACGTTACACGTTCTGCGTTATACGTTATACGTTATACGTTATACGCAGTACGTTATTCGATATACGTTATACGCTGTACGTTAAACGATATACGTTACACGTTCTGCGTTATACGTTTTACGTTATTCGATATACGTTATACGCTGTACGTTATACGTTATACGTTACACGTTCTGCGTTATACGTTATACGTTATACATTATACGTTATACTTATTACGTAATTCGTTATACGTTATACGTTATACGTTATACGTTATACGTTATACGTTATACGTTATACGTTATACGTTATACGTTATACGTTATACGTTATACGTGATACGTGATACGTGATACGTTATACGTTATACGTTATACGTTATTCGTTATACGTTATACGTTATACGTTATACGTTGTACATTGTACGTTAAACGTTATACGTTACACGTTACACGTTATACGCTATACGTTATACGTTATACGTTATACGTTATACGTTATACGTTATACGTTATACGTTATACGTTATACGTTATACGTTATACGTTATACGTTATACGTTATACGTTATACGTTATACGTTATACGTTATACGTTATACGTTATACGTTATACGTTATACGTTATACGTTATACGTTATACGTTATACGTTATACGTTATACGTTATACGTTATACGTTATACGTTATACGTTATACGTTATACGTTATACGTTATACGTTATACGTTATACGTTATACGTGATACGTGATACGTGATACGTGATACGTGATACGTGATACGTGATACGTTATACGTTATACGTTATACGTTATACGTTATACGTTATACGTTATACGTTATACGTTATACGTTATACGTTATACGTTATACGTTATACGTTATACGTTATACGTTATACGTTATACGTTATACGTTATACGTTATACGTTATACGTTATACGTTATACGTTATACGTTATACGTTATACGTTATACGTTATACGTTATACGTTATACGTTATACGTTATACGTTATACGTTATACGTTATACGTTATACGTTATACGTTATACGTTATACGTTATACGTTATACGTTATACGTTATACGTTATACGTTATACGTTATACGTTATACGTTATACGTTATACGTTATACGTTATACGTTATACGTTATACGCAGTACGTTATTCGATATACGTTATACGCTGTACGTTAAACGATATACGTTACACGTTCTGCGTTATACGTTTTACGTTATTCGATATACGTTATACGCTGTACGTTATACGTTATACGTTACACGTTCTGCGTTATACGTTATACGTTATACATTATACGTTATACTTATTACGTAATTCGTTATACGTTATACGTTATACGTTATACGTTATACGTTATACGTTATACGTTATACGTTATACGTTATACGTTATACGTTATACGTTATACGTTATACGTTATACGTTATACGTGATACGTGATACGTGATACGTTATACGTTATACGTTATACGTTATTCGTTATACGTTATACGTTATACGTTATACGTTGTACATTGTGCGTTAAACGTTATACGTTACACGTTACACGTTATACGCTATACGTTATACGTTATACGTTATACGTTATACGTTATACGTTATACGTTATACGTTATACGTTATACGTTATACGTTATACGTTATACGTTATACGTTATACGTTATACGTTATACGTTATACGTTATACGTTATACGTTATACGTTATACGTTATACGTTATACGTTATACGTTATACGTTATACGTTATACGGTATACGTTATACGTTATACGTTATACGTTATACGTTATACGTTATACGTTATACGCTGTACGTTATACGTTATACGTTACACGTTCTGCGTTATACGTTATACGTTATACGTTATTCGATATACGTTATACGCTGTACGTTAAACGTTATACGTTATACGTTATACGTTATACGTTATACGTTATACGTTATACGTTATACGTTATACGTTATACGTTATACGTTATACGTTATACGTTATACGTTATACGTTATACGTTATACGTTATACGTTATACGTTATACGTTATACGTTATACGTTATACGTTATACGTTATACGTTATACGTTATACGTTATACGTTATACGTTATACGTTATACGTTATACGTTATACGTTATACGTTATACGTTATACGTTATACGTTATACGTTATACGTTATACGTTATACGTTATACGTTATACGTTATACGTTATACGTTATACGTTATACGTTATACGTTATACGTTATACGTTATACGTTATACGTTATACGTTATACGTTATACGTTATACGTTATACGTTATACGTTATACGTTATACGTTATACGTTATACGTTATACGTTATACGTTATACGTTATACGTTATACGTTATACGTTATACGTTATACGTTATACGTTATACGTTATACGTTATACGTTATACGTTATACGTTATACGTTATACGTTATACGTTATACGTTATACGTTATACGTTATACGTTATACGTTATACGTTATACGTTATACGTTATACGTTACACGTTCTGCGTTATACGTTATACGTTATACGTTATACGTTATACGTTATACGTTATACGTTATACGTTATACGTTATACGTTATACGTTATACGTTATACGTTATACGTTATACGTTATACGTTATACGTTATACGTTATGCGTTATACGTTATACGTTATACGTTATACGTTATACGTTATACGTTATACGTTATACGTTATACGTTATACGTTATACGTTATACGTTATACGTTATACGTTATACGTTATACGTTATACGTTATACGTTATACGTTATACGTTATACGTTATACGTTACACGTTCTGCGTTATACGTTATACGTTATACGTTATACGTTATACGTTATACGTTATATGTTATACGTTATACGTTATACGTTATACGTTATACGTTATACGTTATACGCTGTACGTTATACGTTATACGTTACACGTTCTGCGTTATACGTTATACGTTATACATTATACGTTATACTTATTACGTAATTCGTTATACGTTATACGTTATACGTTATACGTTATACGTTATACGTTATACGTTATACGTTATACGTTACACGTTCTGCGTTATACGTTATACGTTATACGTTATACGTTATACGTTATACGTTATATGTTATACGTTATACGTTATACGTTATACGTTATACGTTATACGTTATACGTTATACGTTAAACGTTATACGTTATACGTTATACGTTATACGTTATACGTTATACGTTATACGTTATACGTTATACGTTATACGTTATACGTTATACGTTATACGTTATACGTTATACGTTATACGTTATACGTTATACGTTATACGTTATACGTTATACGTTATACGTTATACGTTATACGTTATACGTTATACGTTATACGTTATACGTTATACGTTATACGTTATACGTTATACGTTATACGTTATACGTTATACGTTATACGTTATACGTAATACGTTATACGTTATACGTTATACGTTATACGTTATACGTTATACGTTATACGTTATACGCAGTACGTTATTCGATATACGTTATACGCTGTACGTTAAACGTTATACGTTACACGTTCTGCGTTATACGTTATTCGGAATACGTTATACGCTGTACGTTATACGTTATACGTTACACGTTCTGCGTTATACGTTATACGTTATACGCAGTACGTTATTCGATATACGTTATACGCTGTACGTTAAACGATATACGTTACACGTTCTGCGTTATACGTTATACGTTATACATTATACGTTATACGTTATACGTTATACGTTATACGTTATACGTTATACGTTATACGTTATACGTTATACGTTATACGTTATACGTTATACGTTATACGTTATACGTTATACGTTATACGTTATACGTTATACATTATACGTTATACTTATTACGTAATTCGTTATACGTTATACGTTATACGTTATACGTTATACGTTACACGTTCTGCGTTATACGTTATACGTTATACGTTATACGCAGTACGTTATTCGATATACGTTATACGCTGTACGTTAAACGATATACGTTACACGTTCTGCGTTATACGTTTTACGTTATTCGATATACGTTATACGCTGTACGTTATACGTTATACGTTATACGTTATACGTTATACGTTATACGTTATACGTTATACGTTATACGTTATACGTTATACGTTATACGTTATACGTTATACGTTATACGTTATACGTTATACGTTATACGTTATACGTTATACGTTATACGTTATACGTTATACGTTATACGTTATACGTTATACGTTATACGTTATACGTTATACGTTATACGTTATACGTTATACGTTATACGTTATACGTTATACGTTATACGTTATACGTTATACGTTATACGTTATACGTTATACGTTATACGTTATACGTTATACGTTATACGTTATACGTTATACGTTATACGTTATTCGATATACGTTATACGCTGTACGTTATACGTTATACGTTACACGTTCTGCGTTATACGTTATACGTTATACATTATACGTTATACTTATTACGTAATTCGTTATACGTTATACGTTATACGTTATACGTTATACGTTATACGTTATACGTTATACGTTACACGTTCTGCGTTATACGTTATACGTTATACGTTATACGTTATACGTTATACGTTATACGTTATATGTTATACGTTATACGTTATACGTTATACGTTATACCTTATACGTTATACGTTATACGTTAAACGTTATACGTTATACGTTATACGTTATACGTTATACGTTATACGTTATACGTTATACGTTATACGTTATACGTTATACGTTATACGTTATACGTTATACGTTATACGTTATACGTTATACGTTATACGTTATACGTTATACGTTATACGTTATACGTTATACGTTATACGTTATACGTTATACGTTATACGTTATACGTTATACGTTATACGTTATACGTTATACGTTATACGTTATACGTTATACGTTATACGCAGTACGTTATTCGATATACGTTATACGCTGTACGTTAAACGTTATACGTTACACGTTCTGCGTTATACGTTATTCGGAATACGTTATACGCTGTACGTTATACGTTATACGTTACACGTTCTGCGTTATACGTTATACGTTATACGTTATACGTTATACGTTATACGTTATACGTTATACGTTATACGTTATACGTTATACGTTATACGTTATACGTTATACGTTATACGTTATACGTTATACGTTATACGTTATACGTTATACGTTATACGTTATACGTTATACGTTATACGTTATACGTTATACGTTATACGTTATACGTTATACGTTATACGTTATACGTTATACGTTATACGTTATACGTTATACGTTATACGTTATACGTTATACGTTATACGTTATACGTTATACGTTATACGTTATACGTTATACGTTATACGTTATACGTTATACGTTATACGTTATACGTTATACGTTATTCGATATACGTTATACGTTATACGTTATTCGATATACGTTATACGCTGTACGTTATACGTTATACGTTACACGTTCTGCGTTATACGTTATACGTTATACATTATACGTTATACTTATTACGTAATTCGTTATACGTTATACGTTATACGTTATACGTTATACGTTATACGTTATACGTTATACGTTACACGTTCTGCGTTATACGTTATACGTTATACGTTATACGTTATACGTTATACGTTATATGTTATACGTTATACGTTATACGTTATACGTTATACGTTATACGTTATACCTTATACGTTATACGTTATACGTTAAACGTTATACGTTATACGTTATACGTTATACGTTATACGTTATACGTTATACGTTATACGTTATACGTTATACGTTATACGTTATACGTTATACGTTATACGTTATACGTTATACGTTATACGTTATACGTTATACGTTATACGTTATACGTTATACGTTATACGTTATACGTTATACGTTATACGTTATACGTTATACGTTATACGTTATACGTTATACGTTATACGTTATACGTTATACGTTATACGTTATACGTTATACGTTATACGTTATACGTTATACGTTATACGTTATACGTAATACGTTATACGTTATACGTTATACGTTATACGTTATACGTTATACGCAGTACGTTATTCGATATACGTTATACGCTGTACGTTAAACGTTATACGTTACACGTTCTGCGTTATACGTTATTCGGAATACGTTATACGTTATACGTTACACGTTCTGCGTTATACGTTATACGTTATACGTTATACGCAGTACGTTATTCGATATACGTTATACGCTGTACGTTAAACGATATACGTTACACGTTACACGTTCTGCGTTATACGTTATACGTTATACATTATACGTTATACGTTATACGTTATACGTTATACGTTATACGTTATACGTTATACGTTATACGTTATACGTTATACGTTATACGTTATACGTTATACGTTATACGTTATACGTTATACGTTATACGTTATACGTTATACGTTATACGTTATACGTTATACGTTATACGTTATACGTTATACGTTATACGTTATACGTTATACGTTATACGTTATACGTTATACGTTATACGTTATACGTTATACGTTATACGTTATACGTTATACGTTATACGTTATACGTTATACGTTATACGTTATACGTTATTCGATATACGTTATACGCTGTACGTTATACGTTATACGTTACACGTTCTGCGTTATACGTTATACGTTATACATTATACGTTATACTTATTACGTAATTCGTTATACGTTATACGTTATACGTTATACGTTATACGTTATACGTTATACGTTATACGTTACACGTTCTGCGTTATACGTTATACGTTATACGTTATACGTTATACGTTATACGTTATACGTTATATGTTATACGTTATACGTTATACGTTATACGTTATACCTTATACGTTATACGTTATACGTTAAACGTTATACGTTATACGTTATACGTTATACGTTATACGTTATACGTTATACGTTATACGTTATACGTTATACGTTATACGTTATACGTTATACGTTATACGTTATACGTTATACGTTATACGTTATACGTTATACGTTATACGTTATACGTTATACGTTATACGTTATACGTTATACGTTATACGTTATACGTTATACGTTATACGTTATACGTAATACGTTATACGTTATACGTTATACGTTATACGTTATACGTTATACGCAGTACGTTATTCGATATACGTTATACGCTGTACGTTAAACGTTATACGTTACACGTTCTGCGTTATACGTTATTCGGAATACGTTATACGCTGTACGTTATACGTTATACGTTACACGTTCTGCGTTATACGTTATACGTTATACGTTATACGTTATACGTTATACGTTATACGTTATACGTTATACGTTATACGTTATACGTTATACGTTATACGTTATACGTTATACGTTATACGTTATACGTTATACGTTATACGTTATACGTTATACGTTATACGTTATACGTTATACGTTATACGTTATACGTTATACGTTATACGTTATACGTTATACGTTATACGTTATACGTTATACGTTATACGTTATACGTTATACGTTATACGTTATACGTTATACGTTATACGTTACACGTTCTGCGTTATACGTTATACGTTATACGTTATACGTTATACGTTATACGTTATATGTTATACGTTATACGTTATACGTTATACGTTATACGTTATACGTTATACCTTATACGTTATACGTTATACGTTAAACGTTATACGTTATACGTTATACGTTATACGTTATACGTTATACGTTATACGTTATACGTTATACGTTATACGTTATACGTTATACGTTATACGTTATACGTTATACGTTATACGTTATACGTTATACGTTATACGTTATACGTTATACGTTATACGTTATACGTTATACGTTATACGTTATACGTTATACGTTATACGTTATACGTTATACGTTATACGTTATACGTTATACGTTATACGTTATACGTTATACGTTATACGTTATACGTTATACGTTATACGTTATACGTTATACGTTATACGTTATACGTAATACGTTATACGTTATACGTTATACGTTATACGTTATACGTTATACGCAGTACGTTATTCGATATACGTTATACGCTGTACGTTAAACGTTATACGTTACACGTTCTGCGTTATACGTTATTCGGAATACGTTATACGTTATACGTTACACGTTCTGCGTTATACGTTATACGTTATACGTTATACGCAGTACGTTATTCGATATACGTTATACGCTGTACGTTAAACGATATACGTTACACGTTACACGTTCTGCGTTATACGTTATACGTTATACATTATACGTTATACGTTATACGTTATACGTTATACGTTATACGTTATACGTTATACGTTATACGTTATACGTTATACGTTATACGTTATACGTTATACGTTATACGTTATACGTTATACGTTATACGTTATACGTTATACGTTATACGTTATACGTTATACGTTATACGTTATACGTTATACGTTATACGTTATACGTTATACGTTATACGTTATACGTTATACGTTATACGTTATACGTTATACGTTATACGTTATACGTTATACGTTATACGTTATACGTTATACGTTATTCGATATACGTTATACGCTGTACGTTATACGTTATACGTTACACGTTCTGCGTTATACGTTATACGTTATACATTATACGTTATACTTATTACGTAATTCGTTATACGTTATACGTTATACGTTATACGTTATACGTTATACGTTATACGTTATACGTTACACGTTCTGCGTTATACGTTATACGTTATACGTTATACGTTATACGTTATACGTTATACGTTATATGTTATACGTTATACGTTATACGTTATACGTTATACCTTATACGTTATACGTTATACGTTAAACGTTATACGTTATACGTTATACGTTATACGTTATACGTTATACGTTATACGTTATACGTTATACGTTATACGTTATACGTTATACGTTATACGTTATACGTTATACGTTATACGTTATACGTTATACGTTATACGTTATACGTTATACGTTATACGTTATACGTTATACGTTATACGTTATACGTTATACGTTATACGTTATACGTTATACGTAATACGTTATACGTTATACGTTATACGTTATACGTTATACGTTATACGCAGTACGTAATTCGATATACGTTATACGCTGTACGTTAAACGTTATACGTTACACGTTCTGCGTTATACGTTATTCGGAATACGTTATACGCTGTACGTTATACGTTATACGTTACACGTTCTGCGTTATACGTTATACGTTATACGTTATACGTTATACGTTATACGTTATACGTTATACGTTATACGTTATACGTTATACGTTATACGTTATACGTTATACGTTATACGTTATACGTTATACGTTATACGTTATACGTTATACGTTATACGTTATACGTTATACGTTATACGTTATACGTTATACGTTATACGTTATACGTTATACGTTATACGTTATACGTTATACGTTATACGTTATACGTTATACGTTATACGTTATACGTTATACGTTATACGTTATACGTTATACGTTATACGTTATACGTTATACGTTATACGTTATACGTTATACGTTATACGTTATACGTTATACGTTATACGTTATACGTTATACGTTATACGTTATTCGATATACGTTATACGTTATACGTTATTCGATATACGTTATACGCTGTACGTTATACGTTATACGTTACACGTTCTGCGTTATACGTTATACGTTATACATTATACGTTATACTTATTACGTAATTCGTTATACGTTATACGTTATACGTTATACGTTATACGTTATACGTTATACGTTATACGTTATACGTTACACGTTCTGCGTTATACGTTATACGTTATACGTTATACGTTATACGTTATACGTTATATGTTATACGTTATACGTTATACGTTATACGTTATACGTTATACGTTATACCTTATACGTTATACGTTATACGTTAAACGTTATACGTTATACGTTATACGTTATACGTTATACGTTATACGTTATACGTTATACGTTATACGTTATACGTTATACGTTATACGTTATACGTTATACGTTATACGTTATACGTTATACGTTATACGTTATACGTTATACGTTATACGTTATACGTTATACGTTATACGTTATACGTTATACGTTATACGTTATACGTTATACGTTATACGTTATACGTTATACGTTATACGTTATACGTTATACGTTATACGTTATACGTTATACGTTATACGTTATACGTTATACGTTATACGTAATACGTTATACGTTATACGTTATACGTTATACGTTATACGTTATACGCAGTACGTTATTCGATATACGTTATACGCTGTACGTTAAACGTTATACGTTACACGTTCTGCGTTATACGTTATTCGGAATACGTTATACGCTGTACGTTATACGTTATACGTTACACGTTCTGCGTTATACGTTATACGTTATACGTTATACGCAGTACGTTATTCGATATACGTTATACGCTGTACGTTAAACGATATACGTTACACGTTACACGTTCTGCGTTATACGTTATACGTTATACATTATACGTTATACGTTATACGTTATACGTTATACGTTATACGTTATACGTTATACGGTATACGTTATACGTTATACGTTATACGTTATACGTTATACGTTATACGTTATACGTTATACGTTATACGTTATACGTTATACGTTATACGTTATACGTTATACGTTATACGTTATACGTTATACGTTATACGTTATACGTTATACGTTATACGTTATACGTTATACGTTATACGTTATACGTTATACGTTATACGTTATACGTTATACGTTATACGTTATACGTTATACGTTATACGTTATACGTTATACGTTATACGTTATACGTTATACGTTATACGTTATACGTTATACGTTCTGCGTTTTACGTTATACGTTATACGTTATACGTTATACGTTATACGTTATACGTTATACGTTATACGTTATACGTTATACGTTATACGTTATACGTTATACGTTATACGTTATACGTTATACGTTATACGTTATACGTTATACGTTATACGTTATACGTTATACGGTATACGTTATACGTTATACGTTATACGTTATACGTTATACGTTATACGTTATACGTTATACGTTATACGTTATACGTTATACGTTATACGTTATACGTTATACGTTATACGTTATACGTTATACGTTATACGTTATACGTTATACGTTATACGTTATACGTTATACGTTATACGTTATACGTTATACCTTATACGTTATACGTTATACGTTATACGTTATACGTTATACGTTATACGTTATACGTTATACGTGATACGTGATACGTGATACGTGATACGTTATACGTTATACGTTATACGTTATACGTTATACGTTATACGTTATACGTTATACGTTATACGTTATACGTTATACGTTATACGTTATACGTTATACGTTATACGTTATACGTTATACGTTATACGTTATACGTTATACGTTATACGTTATACGTTATACGTTATACGTTATACGTTATACGTTATACGTTATACGTTATACGTTATACGTTATACGTTATACGTTATACGTTATACGTTATACGTTATACGTTATACGTTATACGTTATACGTTATACGTTATACGTTATACGTTATACGTTCTGCGTTTTACGTTATACGTTATACGTTATACGTTATACGTTATACGTTATACGTTATACGTTATACGTTATACGTTATACGTTATACGTTATACGTTATACGTTATACGTTATACGTTATACGTTATACGTTATACGTTATACGTTATACGTTATACGTTATACGTTATACGTTATACGTTATACGTTATACGTTATACGTTATACGTTATACGTTATACGTTATACGTTATACGTTATACGTTATACGTTATACGTTATACGTTATACGTTATACGTTATACGTTATACGTTATACGTTATACGTTATACGTTATACGTTATACGTTATACGTTATACGTTATACGTTATACGTTATACCTTATACGTTATACGTTATACGTTATACGTTATACGTTATACGTTATACGTTATACGTTATACGTGATACGTGATACGTGATACGTGATACGTTATACGTTATACGTTATACGTTATACGTTATACGTTATACGTTATACGTTATACGTTATACGTTATACGTTATACGTTATACGTTATACGTTATACGTTATACGTTATACGTTATACGTTATACGTTATACGTTATACGTTATACGTTATACGTTATACGTTATACGTTATACGTTATACGTTATACGTTATACGTTATACGTTATACGTTATACGTTATACGTTATACGTTATACGTTATACGTTATACGTTATACGTTATACGTTATACGTTATACGTTATACGTTATACGTTATACGTTATACGTTATACGTTATACGTTATACGTTATACGTTATACGTTATACGTTATACGTTATACGTTATACGTTATACGTTATACGTTATACGTTATACGTTATACGTTATACGTTATACGTTATACGTTATACGTTATACGTTATACGTTATACGTTATACGTTATACGTTATACGTTATACGTTATACGTTATACGTTATACGTTATACGTTATACGTTATACGTTATACGTTATACGTTATACGTTATACGTTATACGTTATACGTTATACGTTATACGTTATACGTTATACGTTATACGTTATACGTTACACGTTCTGCGTTATACGTTATACGTTATACGTTATACGCAGTACGTTATTCGATATACGTTATACGCTGTACGTTAAACGATATACGTTACACGTTCTGCGTTATACGTTTTACGTTATTCGATATACGTTATACGCTGTACGTTATACGTTATACGTTACACGTTCTGCGTTATACGTTATACGTTATACATTATACGTTATACTTATTACGTAATTCGTTATACGTTATACGTTATACGTTATACGTTATACGTTATACGTTATACGTTATACGTTATACGTTATACGTTATACGTGATACGTGATACGTGATACGTTATACGTTATACGTTATACGTTATACGTTATTCGTTATACGTTATACGTTATACGTTATACGTTGTACATTGTACGTTAAACGTTATACGTTACACGTTACACGTTATACGCTATACGTTATACGTTATACGTTATACGTTATACGTTATACGTTATACGTTATACGTTATACGTTATACGTTATACGTTATACGTTATACGTTATACGTTATACGTTATACGTTATACGTTATACGTTATACGTTATACGTTATACGTTATACGTTATACGTTATACGTTATACGTTATACGTTATACGTTATACGTTATACGTTATACGTTATACGTTATACGTTATACGATATACGTTATACGTTATACGGTATACGTTATACGTTATACGTTATACGTTATACGTTATACGTTATACGCTGTACGTTATACGTTATACGTTACACGTTCTGCGTTATACGTTATACGTTATACGTTATTCGATATACGTTATACGCTGTACGTTAAACGTTATACGTTATACGTTATACGTTATACGTTATACGTTATACGTTATACGTTATACGTTATACGCTGTGCGTTATACGTTATACGTTACACGTTCTGCGTTATACGTTATACGTTACACGTTCTGCGTTATACGTTATACGTTATACGTTATACGCAGTACGTTATTCGATATACGTTATACGCTGTACGTTAAACGTTATACGTTACACGTTCCGCGTTATACGTTATTCGGAATACGTTATACGCTGTACGTTATACGTTATACGTTACACGTTCTGCGTTATACGTTATACGTTATACGCAGTACGTTATTCGATATACGTTATACGCTGTACGTTAAACGATATACGTTACACGTTCTGCGTTATACGTTTTACGTTATTCGATATACGTTATACGCTGTACGTTATACGTTATACGTTACACGTTCTGCGTTATACGTTATACGTTATACATTATACGTTATACTTATTACGTAATTCGTTATACGTTATACGTTATACGTTATACGTTATACGTTATACGTTATACGTTATACGTTACACGTTCTGCGTTATACGTTATACGTTATACGTTATACGTTATACGTTATATGTTATACGTTATACGTTATACGTTATACGTTATACGTTATACCTTATACGTTATACGTTATAGGTTATACGTTATACGTTATACGTTATACGTTATACGTTATACGTTATACGTTATATGTTATACGTTATACGTTATACGTTATACGTTATACGTTATACGTTATACGTTATACGTTATACGTTATACGTTATACGCAGTACGTTATTCGATATACGTTATACGCTGTACGTTAAACGTTATACGTTACACGTTCTGCGTTATACGTTATTCGGAATACGTTATTCGGAATACGTTATACGCTGTACGTTATACGTTATACGTTACACGTTCTGCGTTATACGTTATACGTTATACGTTATACGCAGTACGTTATTCGATATACGTTATACGCTGTACGTTAAACGATATACGTTACACGTTCTGCGTTATACGTTATACGTTATACATTATACGTTATACGTTATACGTTATACGTTATACGTTATAAGTTATACGTTATACGTTATACGTTATACGTTATACGTTATACGTTATACGTTATACGTTATACGTTATACGTTATACGTTATACGTTATACGTTATACGTTATACGTTATACGTTATACTTTATACGTTATACGTTATACGTTATACGTTATACGTTATACGTTATACGTTATACGTTATACGTTATACGTTATACGTTATACGTTATACGTTATACGTTATACGTTATACGTTATACGTTATACGTTATACGTTATACGTTATACGTTATACGTTATACGTTATACGTTATACGTTATACGTTATACGTTATACGTTATACGTTATACGTTATACGTTATACGTTATACGTTATACGTTATACGTTATACGTTATACGTTATACGTTATACGTTATACGTTATACGTTATACGTTATACGTTATACGTTATACGTTATACGTTATACGTTATACGTTATACGTTATACGTTATACGCTATACGTTACACGTTCTGCGTTATACGTTTTACGTTATTCGATATACGTTATACGCTGTACGTTATACGTTATACGTTACACGTTCTGCGTTATATGTTATACGTTATACATTATACGTTATACTTATTACGTAATTCGTTATACGTTATACGTTATACGTTATACGTTATACGTTACACGTTCTGCCTTATACGTTATACGTTATACGTTATACGCAGTACGTTATTCGATATACGTTATACGCTGTACGTTAAACGATATACGTTACACGTTCTGCGTTATACGTTTTACGTTATTCGATATACGTTATACGCTGTACGTTATACGTTATACGTTACACGTTCTGAGTTATACGTTATACGTTATACATTATACGTTATACTTATTACGTAATTCGTTAAACGTTATACGTTATACGTTATACTTTATACGTTATACGTTATACGTTATACGTTATACGTGATACGTGATACGTGATACGTTATACGTTATACGTTATACGTTATACGTTATACGTTATACGTTATACGTTATACGTTATACGTTATACGTTATACGTTATACGTTCTGCGTTTTACGTTATACGTTATACGTTATACGTTATACGTTATATATTATACGTTATACGTTATACGTTATACGTTATACCTTATACGTTATACGTTATACGTTATACGTTATACGTTATACGTTATACGTTATACGTTATACGTTATACGTTATACGTGATACGTGATACGTGATACGTTATACGTTATACGTTATACGTTATACGTTATACGTTATACGTTATACGTTATACGTTCTGCGTTTTACGTTATACGTTATACGTTATACGTTATACGTAATACGTTATACGTTATACGTTATACGGTATACGTTATACGTTATACGCAGTACGGTATTCGATATACGTTATACGCTGTACGTTAAACGTTATACGTTACACGTTCTGCGTTATACGTTATTCGGAATACGTTATACGCTGTACGTTATACGTTATACGTTACACGTTCTGCGTTATACGTTATACGTTATACGTTATACGCAGTACGTTATTCGATATACGTTATACGCTACACGTTCTGCGTTATACGTTTTACGTTATTCGATATACGTTATACGCTGTACGTTATACGTTATACGTTACACGTTCTGCGTTATACGTTATACGTTATACATTATACGTTATACTTATTACGTTATACGTTATACGTTATACGTTATACGTTATACGTTATACGTTATACGTTATACGTTATACGTTATACGTTATACGTTATACGTTATACGTTATACGTTATACGTTATACGTTATACGTTATACGTTATACGTTATACGTTATACGTTATACGTTATACGTTATACGTTATACGCTATACGTTACACGTTCTGCGTTATACGTTTTACGTTATTCGATATACGTTATACGCTGTACGTTATACGTTATACGTTACACGTTCTGCGTTATATGTTATACGTTATACATTATACGTTATACTTATTACGTAATTCGTTATACGTTATACGTTATACGTTATACGTTATACGTTACACGTTCTGCGTTATACGTTATACGTTATACGTTATACGCAGTACGTTATTCGATATACGTTATACGCTGTACGTTAAACGATATACGTTACACGTTCTGCGTTATACGTTTTACGTTATTCGATATACGTTATACGCTGTACGTTATACGTTATACGTTACACGTTCTGCGTTATACGTTATACGTTATACATTATACGTTATACTTATTACGTAATTCGTTATACGTTATACGTTATACGTTATACTTTATACGTTATACGTTATACGTTATACGTTATACGTGATACGTGATACGTGATACGTTATACGTTATACGTTATACGTTATACGTTATACGTTATACGTTATACGTTATACGTTATACGTTATACGTTATACGTTCTGCGTTTTACGTTATACGTTATACGTTATACGTTATACGTTATATATTATACGTTATACGTTATACGTTATACGTTATACCTTATACGTTATACGTTATACGTTATACATTATACGTTATACGTTATACGTTATACGTTATACGTTATACGTTATACGTTATACGTTATACGTTATACGTTATACGTTACACGTTCTGCGTTATACGTTATACGTTATACGTTATATGTTATACGTTATACGTTATACGTTATACGTTATACGTTATACGTTATACGTTATACGTTACACGTTCTGCGTTATACGTTATACGTTATACGTTATACGTTATACGTTATATGTTATACGTTATACGTTATACGTTATACGTTATACCTTATACGTTATACGTTATACGTTAAACGTTATACGTTATACGTTATACGTTATTCGTTATACGTTATACGTTATACGTTATACGTTATACGTTATACGTTATACGTTATACGTTATACGTTATACGTTATACGTTATACGTTATACGTTATACGTTATACGTTATACGTTATACGTTATACGTTATACGTTATACGTTATACGTTATACGTTATACGTTATACGTTATACGTTATACGTTATACGTTATACGTTATACGTTATACGTTATACGTTATACGTTATACGTTATACGTTATACGTTATACGTTATACGTTATACGTAATACGTTATACGTTATACGTTATACGTTATACGTTATACGTTATACGCAGTACGGTATTCGATATACGTTATACGCTGTACGTTAAACGTTATACGTTACACGTTCTGCGTTATACGTTATTCGGAATACGTTATACGCTGTACGTTATACGTTATACGTTACACGTTCTGCGTTATACGTTATACGTTATACGTTATACGCAGTACGTTATTCGATATACGTTATACGTTACACGTTCTGCGTTATACGTTTTACGTTATTCGATATACGTTCTGCGTTATACGTTTTACGTTATTCGATATACGTTATACGCTGTACGTTATACGTTATACGTTACACGTTCTGCGTTATACGTTATACGTTATACATTATACGTTATACTTATTACGTTATACGTTATACGTTATACGTTATACGTTATACGTTATACGTTATACGTTATACGTTATACGTTATACGTTATACGTTATACGTTATACGTTATACGTTATACGTTATACGTTATACGTTATACGTTATACGTTATACGTTATACGTTATACGTTATACGTTATACGCTATACGTTACACGTTCTGCGTTATACGTTTTACGTTATTCGATATACGTTATACGCTGTACGTTATACGTTATACGTTACACGTTCTGCGTTATATGTTATACGTTATACATTATACGTTATACTTATTACGTAATTCGTTATACGTTATACGTTATACGTTATACGTTATACGTTACACGTTCTGCCTTATACGTTATACGTTATACGTTATACGCAGTACGTTATTCGATATACGTTATACGCTGTACGTTAAACGATATACGTTACACGTTCTGCGTTATACGTTTTACGTTATTCGATATACGTTATACGTTATACGTTATACGTTATACGTTATACGTTATACGTTATACGTTATACGTTATACGTTATACGTTATACGTTATACGTTATACGTTATATATTATACGTTATACGTTATACGTTATACGTTATACCTTATACGTTATACGTTATACGTTATACATTATACGTTATACGTTATACGTTATACGTTATACGTTATACGTTATACGTTATACGTTATACGTTATACGTTATACGTTACACGTTCTGCGTTATACGTTATACGTTATACGTTATATGTTATACGTTATACGTTATACGTTATACGTTATACGTTATACGTTATACGTTATACGTTACACGTTCTGCGTTATACGTTATACGTTATACGTTATACGTTATACGTTATATGTTATACGTTATACGTTATACGTTATACGTTATACCTTATACGTTATACGTTATACGTTAAACGTTATACGTTATACGTTATACGTTATTCGTTATACGTTATACGTTATACGTTATACGTTATACGTTATACGTTATACGTTATACGTTATACGTTATACGTTATACGTTATACGTTATACGTTATACGTTATACGTTATACGTTATACGTTATACGTTATACGTTATACGTTATACGTTATACGTTATACGTTATACGTTATACGTTATACGTTATACGTTATACGTTATACGTTATACGTTATACGTTATACGTTATACGTTATACGTTATACGTTATACGTTATACGTTATACGTTATACGTTATACGTAATACGTTATACGTTATACGTTATACGTTATACGTTATACGTTATACGCAGTACGGTATTCGATATACGTTATACGCTGTACGTTAAACGTTATACGTTACACGTTCTGCGTTATACGTTATTCGGAATACGTTATACGCTGTACGTTATACGTTATACGTTACACGTTCTGCGTTATACGTTATACGTTATACGTTATACGCAGTACGTTATTCGATATACGTTATACGTTACACGTTCTGCGTTATACGTTTTACGTTATTCGATATACGTTCTGCGTTATACGTTTTACGTTATTCGATATACGTTATACGCTGTACGTTATACGTTATACGTTACACGTTCTGCGTTATACGTTATACGTTATACATTATACGTTATACTTATTACGTTATACGTTATACGTTATACGTTATACGTTATACGTTATACGTTATACGTTATACGTTATACGTTATACGTTATACGTTATACGTTATACGTTATACGTTATACGTTATACGTTATACGTTATACGTTATACGTTATACGTTATACGTTATACGTTATACGTTATACGCTATACGTTACACGTTCTGCGTTATACGTTTTACGTTATTCGATATACGTTATACGCTGTACGTTATACGTTATATGTTATACGTTATACATTATACGTTATACTTATTACGTAATTCGTTATACGTTATACGTTATACGTTATACGTTATACGTTACACGTTCTGCGTTATACGTTATACGTTATACGTTATACGCAGTACGTTATTCGATATACGTTATACGCTGTACGTTAAACGATATACGTTACACGTTCTGCGTTATACGTTTTACGTTATTCGATATACGTTATACGTTATACGTTATACGTTATACGTTATACGTTATACGTTATACGTTATACGTTATACGTTATACGTTATACGTTATACGTTATACGTTATACGTTATACGTTATACGTTATACGTTATACGTTATACGTTATACGTTATACGTTATACGTTATACGTTATACGTTATACGTTATACGTTATACGTTATACGTTACACGTTCTGCCTTATACGTTATACGTTATACGTTATACGCAGTACGTTATTCGATATACGTTATACGCTGTACGTTAAACGATATACGTTACACGTTCTGCGTTATACGTTTTACGTTATTCGATATACGTTATACGTTATACGTTATACGTTATACGTTATACGTTATACGTTATACGTTATACGTTATACGTTATACGTTATACGTTATACGTTATACGTTATACGTTATACGTTATACTTTATACGTTATACGTTATACGTTACACGTTCTGCCTTATACGTTATACGTTATACGTTATACGTTATACGTTATACGTTATACGTTATACGTTATACGTTATACGTTATACGTTATACGTTATACGTAATACGTTATACGTTATACGTTATACGTTATACGTTATACGTTATACGCAGTACGGTATTCGATATACGTTATACGCTGTACGTTAAACGTTATACGTTACACGTTCTGCGTTATACGTTATTCGGAATACGTTATACGCTGTACGTTATACATTATACGTTACACGTTCTGCGTTATATGTTATACGTTATACATTATACGTTATACTTATTACGTAATTCGTTATACGTTATACGTTATACGTTATACGTTATACGTTACACGTTCTGCCTTATACGTTATACGTTATACGTTATACGCAGTACGTTATTCGATATACGTTATACGCTGTACGTTAAACGATATACGTTACACGTTCTGCGTTATACGTTTTACGTTATTCGATATACGTTATACGTTATACGTTATACGTTATACGTTATACGTTATACGTTATACGTTATACGTTATACGTTATACGTTATACGTTATACGTTATACGTTATACGTTATACGTTATACGTTATACGTTATACGTTATACGTTATACGTTATACGTTATACGTTATACGTTATACGTTATACGTTATACGTTATACGTTATACGTTATACGTTATACGTTATACGTTATACGTTATACGTTATACGTTATACGTTATACGTTATACGTTATACGTTATACGTTATACGTTATACGTTATACGTTATACGTAATACGTTATACGTTATACGTTATACGTTATACGTTATACGTTATACGCAGTACGGTATGCGATATACGTTATACGCTGTACGTTAAACGTTATACGTTACACGTTCTGCGTTATACGTTATTCGGAATACGTTATACGCTGTACGTTATACGTTATACGTTACACGTTCTGCGTTATACGTTATACGTTATACGTTATACGCAGTACGTTATTCGATATACGTTATACGTTACACGTTCTGCGTTATACGTTTTACGTTATTCGATATACGTTCTGCGTTATACGTTTTACGTTATTCGATATACGTTATACGCTGTACGTTATACGTTATACGTTACACGTTCTGCGTTATACGTTATACTTTATACATTATACGTTATACTTATTACGTTATACGTTATACGTTATACGTTATACGTTATACGTTATACGTTATACGTTATACGTTATACGTTATACGTTATACGTTATACGTTATACGTTATACGTTATACGTTATACGTTATACGTTATACGTTATACGTTATACGTTATACGTTATACGTTATACGTTATACGTTATACGTTATACGTTATACGTTATACGCTATACGTTACACGTTCTGCGTTATACGTTTTACGTTATTCGATATACGTTATACGCTGTACGTTATACGTTATACGTTACACGTTCTGCGTTATATGTTATACGTTATACATTATACGTTATACTTATTACGTAATTCGTTATACGTTATACATTATACGTTATACGTTATACGTTACACGTTCTGCGTTATACGTTATACGTTATACGTTATACGCAGTACGTTATTCGATATACGTTATACGCTGTACGTTAAACGATATACGTTACACGTTCTGCGTTATACGTTTTACGTTATTCGATATACGTTATACGCTGTACGTTATACGTTATACGTTACACGTTCTGCGTTATACGTTATACGTTATACATTATACGTTATACTTATTACGTAATTCGTTATACGTTATACGTTATACGTTATACTTTATACGTTATACGTTATACGTTATACGTTATACGTGATACGTGATACGTGATACGTTATACGTTATACGTTATACGTTATACGTTATACGTTATACGTTATACGTTATACGTTATACGTTATACGTTATACGTTATACGTTATACGTTATACGTTCTGCGTTTTACGTTATACGTTATACGTTATACGTTATACGTTATATATTATACGTTATACGTTATACGTTATACGTTATACCTTATACGTTATACGTTATACGTTATACGTTATACGTTATACGTTATACGTTATACGTTATACGTTATACGTTATACGTTATACGTTATACGTTATACGTTATACGTGATACGTGATACGTGATACGTTATACGTTATACGTTATACGTTATACGTTATACGTTATACGTTATACGTTCTGCGTTTTACGTTATACGTTATACGTTATACGTTATACGTTATACGTTATACGTTATACGTTATACGTTATACGTTATACGTTATACGTTATACGTTATACGTTATACGTTATACGTTATACGTTATACGTTATACGTTATACGTTATACGTTATACGTTATACGTTATACGTTATACGTTATACGTTATACGTTATACGTTATACGTTATACGTTATACGTTACACGTTCTGCGTTATACGTTATACGTTATACGTTATACGTTATACGTTATATGTTATACGTTATACGTTATACGTTATACGTTATACCTTATACGTTATACGTTATACGTTAAACGTTATACGTTATACGTTATACGTTATTCGTTATACGTTATACGTTATACGTTATACGTTATACGTTATACGTTATACGTTATACGTTATACGTTATACGTTATACGTTATACGTTATACGTTATACGTTATACGTTATACGTTATACGTTATACGTTATACGTTACACGTTCTGCGTTATACGTTATACGTTATACGTTATACGTTATACGTTATATGTTATACGTTATACGTTATACGTTATACGTTATACCTTATACGTTATACGTTATACGTTAAACGTTATACGTTATACGTTATACGTTATACGTTATACTTTATACGTTATACGTTATACGTTATACGTTATACGTTATACGTTATACGTTATACGTTATACGTTATACGTTATACGTTATACGTTATACGTTATACGTTATACGTTATACGTTATACGTTATACGTTATACGTTATACGTTATACGTTATACGTTATACGTTATACGTAATACGTTATACGTTATACGTTATACGTTATACGTTATACGTTATACGTTATACGTTATACGCAGTACGGTATTCGATATACGTTATACGCTGTACGTTAAACGTTATACGTTACACGTTCTGCGTTATACGTTATTCGGAATACGTTATACGTTATACGTTATACGTTATACGTTACACGTTCTGCGTTATACGTTATACGTTATACCTTATACGTTATACGTTATACGTTATACGTTATACGTTATACGTTATACGTTATACGTTATACGTTATACGTTATACGTTATACGTTATACGTTATACGTTATACGTTATACGTTATACGTTATACGTTATACGTTATACGTTATACGTTATACGTTATACGTTATACGTTATACGTTATACGTTATACGTTATACGTTATACGTTATACGTTATACGTTATACGTTATACGTTATACGTTATACGTTATACGTTATACGTTATACGTTATACGTTATACGTTATACGTTATACGTTATACGTTATACGTTATACGTTATACGTTATACGTAATACGTTATACGTTATACGTTATACGTTATACGTTATACGTTATACGCAGTACGGTATTCGATATACGTTATACGCTGTACGTTAAACGTTATACGTTACACGTTCTGCGTTATACGTTATTCGGAATACGTTATACGCTGTACGTTATACGTTATACGTTACACGTTCTGCGTTATACGTTATACGTTATACGTTATACGCAGTACGTTATTCGATATACGTTATACGTTACACGTTCTGCGTTATACGTTTTACGTTATTCGATATACGTTCTGCGTTATACGTTTTACGTTATTCGATATACGTTATACGCTGTACGTTATACGTTATACGTTACACGTTCTGCGTTATACGTTATACGTTATACATTATACGTTATACTTATTACGTTATACGTTATACGTTATACGTTATACGTTATACGTTATACGTTATACGTTATACGTTATACGTTATACGTTATACGTTATACGTTATACGTTATACGTTATACGTTATACGTTATACGTTATACGTTATACGTTATACGTTATACGTTATACGTTATACGTTATACGCTATACGTTACACGTTCTGCGTTATACGTTTTACGTTATTCGATATACGTTATACGCTGTACGTTATACGTTATACGTTACACGTTCTGCGTTATATGTTATACGTTATACATTATACGTTATACTTATTACGTAATTCGTTATACGTTATACGTTATACGTTATACGTTATACGTTACACGTTCTGCGTTATACGTTATACGTTATACGTTATACGCAGTACGTTATTCGATATACGTTATACGCTGTACGTTAAACGATATACGTTACACGTTCTGCGTTATACGTTTTACGTTATTCGATATACGTTATACGTTATACGTTATACGTTATACGTTATACGTTATACGTTATACGTTATACGTTATACGTTATACGTTATACGTTATACGTTATACGTTATACGTTATACGTTATACGTTATACGTTATACGTTATACGTTATACGTTATACGTTATACGTTATACGTTATACGTTATACGTTATACGTTATACGTTATACGTTATACGTTACACGTTCTGCCTTATACGTTATACGTTATACGTTATACGCAGTACGTTATTCGATATACGTTATACGCTGTACGTTAAACGATATACGTTACACGTTCTGCGTTATACGTTTTACGTTATTCGATATACGTTATACGTTATACGTTATACGTTATACGTTATACGTTATACGTTATACGTTATACGTTATACGTTATACGTTATACGTTATACGTTATACGTTATACGTTATACGTTATACGTTATACTTTATACGTTATACGTTATACGTTACACGTTCTGCCTTATACGTTATACGTTATACGTTATACGTTATACGTTATACGTTATACGTTATACGTTATACGTTATACGTTATACGTTATACGTAATACGTTATACGTTATACGTTATACGTTATACGTTATACGTTATACGCAGTACGGTATTCGATATACGTTATACGCTGTACGTTAAACGTTATACGTTACACGTTCTGCGTTATACGTTATTCGGAATACGTTATACGCTGTACGTTATACATTATACGTTACACGTTCTGCGTTATATGTTATACGTTATACATTATACGTTATACTTATTACGTAATTCGTTATACGTTATACGTTATACGTTATACGTTATACGTTACACGTTCTGCGTTATACGTTATACGTTATACGTTATACGCAGTACGTTATTCGATATACGTTATACGCTGTACGTTAAACGATATACGTTACACGTTCTGCGTTATACGTTTTACGTTATTCGATATACGTTATACGTTATACGTTATACGTTATACGTTATACGTTATACGTTATACGTTATACGTTATACGTTATACGTTATACGTTATACGTTATACGTTATACGTTATACGTTATACGTTATACGTTATACGTTATACGTTATACGTTATACGTTATACGTTATACGTTATACGTTATACGTTATACGTTATACGTTATACGTTATACGTTATACGTTATACGTTATACGTTATACGTTATACGTTATACGTTATACGTTATACGTTATACGTTATACGTTATACGTTATACGTTATACGTTATACGTTATACGTAATACGTTATACGTTATACGTTATACGTTATACGTTATACGTTATACGCAGTACGGTATGCGATATACGTTATACGCTGTACGTTAAACGTTATACGTTACACGTTCTGCGTTATACGTTATTCGGAATACGTTATACGCTGTACGTTATACGTTATACGTTACACGTTCTGCGTTATACGTTATACGTTATACGTTATACGCAGTACGTTATTCGATATACGTTATACGTTACACGTTCTGCGTTATACGTTTTACGTTATTCGATATACGTTCTGCGTTATACGTTTTACGTTATTCGATATACGTTATACGCTGTACGTTATACGTTATACGTTACACGTTCTGCGTTATACGTTATACGTTATACATTATACGTTATACTTATTACGTTATACGTTATACGTTATACGTTATACGTTATACGTTATACGTTATACGTTATACGTTATACGTTATACGTTATACGTTATACGTTATACGTTATACGTTATACGTTATACGTTATACGTTATACGTTATACGTTATACGTTATACGTTATACGTTATACGTTATACGTTATACGTTATACGTTATACGCTATACGTTACACGTTCTGCGTTATACGTTTTACGTTATTCGATATACGTTATACGCTGTACGTTATACGTTATACGTTACACGTTCTGCGTTATATGTTATACGTTATACATTATACGTTATACTTATTACGTAATTCGTTATACGTTATACATTATACGTTATACGTTATACGTTACACGTTCTGCGTTATACGTTATACGTTATACGTTATACGCAGTACGTTATTCGATATACGTTATACGCTGTACGTTAAACGATATACGTTACACGTTCTGCGTTATACGTTTTACGTTATTCGATATACGTTATACGCTGTACGTTATACGTTATACGTTACACGTTCTGCGTTATACGTTATACGTTATACATTATACGTTATACTTATTACGTAATTCGTTATACGTTATACGTTATACGTTATACTTTATACGTTATACGTTATACGTTATACGTTATACGTGATACGTGATACGTGATACGTTATACGTTATACGTTATACGTTATACGTTATACGTTATACGTTATACGTTATACGTTATACGTTATACGTTATACGTTATACGTTATACGTTATACGTTCTGCGTTTTACGTTATACGTTATACGTTATACGTTATACGTTATATGTTATACGTTATACGTTATACGTTATACGTTATACCTTATACGTTATACGTTATACGTTATACGTTATACGTTATACGTTATACGTTATACGTTATACGTTATACGTTATACGTTATACGTTATACGTTATACGTTATACGTGATACGTGATACGTGATACGTTATACGTTATACGTTATACGTTATACGTTATACGTTATACGTTATACGTTCTGCGTTTTACGTTATACGTTATACGTTATACGTTATACGTTATACGTTATACGTTATACGTTATACGTTATACGTTATACGTTATACGTTATACGTTATACGTTATACGTTATACGTTATACGTTATACGTTATACGTTATACGTTATACGTTATACGTTATACGTTATACGTTATACGTTATACGTTATACGTTATACGTTATACGTTATACGTTATACGTTACACGTTCTGCGTTATACGTTATACGTTATACGTTATACGTTATACGTTATATGTTATACGTTATACGTTATACGTTATACGTTATACCTTATACGTTATACGTTATACGTTAAACGTTATACGTTATACGTTATACGTTATTCGTTATACGTTATACGTTATACGTTATACGTTATACGTTATACGTTATACGTTATACGTTATACGTTATACGTTATACGTTATACGTTATACGTTATACGTTATACGTTATACGTTATACGTTATACGTTATACGTTATACGTTATACGTTACACGTTCTGCGTTATACGTTATACGTTATACGTTATACGTTATACGTTATATGTTATACGTTATACGTTATACGTTATACGTTATACGTTATACCTTATACGTTATACGTTATACGTTAAACGTTATACGTTATACGTTATACGTTATACGTTATACTTTATACGTTATACGTTATACGTTATACGTTATACGTTATACGTTATACGTTATACGTTATACGTTATACGTTATACGTTATACGTTATACGTTATACGTTATACGTTATACGTTATACGTTATACGTTATACGTTATACGTTATACGTTATACGTTATACGTTATACGTAATACGTTATACGTTATACGTTATACGTTATACGTTATACGTTATACGTTATACGTTATACGCAGTACGGTATTCGATATACGTTATACGCTGTACGTTAAACGTTATACGTTACACGTTCTGCGTTATACGTTATTCGGAATACGTTATACGTTATACGTTATACGTTATACGTTACACGTTCTGCGTTATACGTTATACGTTATACCTTATACGTTATACGTTATACGTTATACGTTATACGTTATACGTTATACGTTATACGTTATACGTTATACGTTATACGTTATACGTGATACGTGATACGTGATACGTTATACGTTATACGTTATACGTTATACGTTATACGTTATACGTTATACGTTCTGCGTTTTACGTTATACGTTATACGTTATACGTTATACGTTATACGTTATACGTTATACGTTATACGTTATACGTTATACGTTATACGTTATACGTTATACGTTATACGTTATACGTTATACGTTATACGTTATACGTTATACGTTATACGTTATACGTTATACGTTATACGTTATACGTTATACGTTATACGTTATACGTTATACGTTATACGTTACACGTTCTGCGTTATACGTTATACGTTATACGTTATACGTTATATGTTATACGTTATACGTTATACGTTATACGTTATACCTTATACGTTATACGTTATACGTTAAACGTTATACGTTATACGTTATACGTTATTCGTTATACGTTATACGTTATACGTTATACGTTATACGTTATACGTTATACGTTATACGTTATACGTTATACGTTATACGTTATACGTTATACGTTATACGTTATACGTTATACGTTATACGTTATACGTTATACGTTATACGTTATACGTTATACGTTATACGTTATACGTTATACGTTATACGTTATACGTTATACGTTATACGTTATACGTTATACGTTATACGTTATACGTTCTGCGTTATACGTTATACGTTATACGTTATACGTTATACGTTATACGTTATACGTTATACGTTATACGTTATACGTTATACGTTATACGTTATACGTTATACGTTATACGTTATACGTTATACGTTATACGTTATACGTTATACGTTATACGTTATACGTTATACGTTATACGTTATACGTTATACGTTATACGTTATACGTTATACGTTACACGTTCTGCGTTATACGTTATACGTTATACGTTATACGTTATATGTTATACGTTATACGTTATACGTTATACGTTATACCTTATACGTTATACGTTATACGTTAAACGTTATACGTTATACGTTATACGTTATTCGTTATACGTTATACGTTATACGTTATACGTTATACGTTATACGTTATACGTTATACGTTATACGTTATACGTTATACGTTATACGTTATACGTTATACGTTATACGTTATACGTTATACGTTATACGTTATACGTTATACGTTATACGTTATACGTTATACGTTATACGTTATACGTTATACGTTATACGTTATACGTTATACGTTATACGTTATACGTTATACGTTATACGTTATACGTTATACGTTATACGGTATACGTTATACGTTATACGTTATACGTTATACGTTATACGTTATACGTTATACGCTGTACGTTATACGTTATACGTTACACGTTCTGCGTTATACGTTATACGTTATACGTTATACGCAGTACGTTATTCGATATACGTTATACGCTGTACGTTAAACGTTATACGTTATACGTTATACGTTATACGTTATACGTTATACGTTATACGTTATACGTTATACGTTATACGTTATACGTTATACGTTATACGCTGTACGTTATACCTTATACGTTACACGTTCTGCGTTATACGTTATACGTTACACGTTCTGCGTTATACGTTATACGTTATACGTTATACGCAGTACGTTATTCGATATACGTTATACGCTGTACGTTAAACGTTATACGTTACACGTTCTGCGTTATACGTTATTCGGAATACGTTATACGCTGTACGTTATACGTTATACGTTACACGTTCTGCGTTATCCGTTATACGTTATACATTATACGTTATACTTATTACGTAATTCGTTATACGTTATACGTTATACGTTATACGTTATACGTTATACGTTATACGTTATACGTTACACGTTCTGCGTTATACGTTATACGTTATACGTTATACGTTATACGTTATATGTTATACGTTATACGTTATACGTTATACGTTATACGTTATACGTTATACGTTATACGTTATACGTTATACGTTATACGTTATACGTTATACGTTATACGTTATACGTTATACGTTATACGTTATACGTTATACGTTATACGTTATACGTTATACGTTATACGTTATACGTTATACGTTATACGTTATACGTTATACGTTATACGTTATACGTTATACGTTATACGTTATACGTTATACGTTATACGTTATACGTTATACGTTATACGTTATACGTTATACGTTATACGTTATACGTTATACGTTATACGTTATACGTTATACGTTATACGTTATACGTTATACGTTATACGTTATACGTTATACGTTATACGTTATACGTTATACGTTATACGTTATACGTTATACGTTATACGTTATACGTTATACGTTATACGTTATACGTTATACGTTATACGTTATACGTTATACGTTATACGTTATACGTTATACGTTATACGTTATACGTTATACGTTATACGTTATACGTTATACGTTATACGTTATACGTTATACGTTATACGTTATACGTTATACGTTATACGTTATACGTTATACGTTATACGTTATACGTTATACGTTATACGTTATACGTTATACGTTATACGTTATACGTTATACGTTATACGTTATACGTTATACGTTATACGTTATACGTTATACGTTATACGTTATACGTTATACGCTATACGTTACACGTTCTGCGTTATACGTTTTACGTTATTCGATATACGTTATACGCTGTACGTTATACGTTATACGTTACACGTTCTGCGTTATACGTTATACGTTATACATTATACGTTATACTTATTACGTAATTCGTTATACGTTATACGTTATACGTTATACGTTATACGTTATACGTTACACGTTCTGCGTTATACGTTATACGTTATACGTTATACGCAGTACGTTATTCGATATACGTTATACGCTGTACGTTAAACGATATACGTTACACGTTCTGCGTTATACGTTTTACGTTATTCGATATACGTTATACGCTGTACGTTATACGTTATACGTTATACGTTATACGTTATACGTTATACGTTATACGTTATACGTTATACGTTATACGTTATACGTTATACGTTATACGTTATACGTTATACGTTATACGTTATACGTTATACGTTATACGTTATACGTTATACGTTATACGTTATACGTTATACGTTATACGTTATACGTTATACGTTATACGTTATACGTTATACGTTATACGTTATACGTTATACGTTATACGTTATACGTTATACGTTATACGTTATACGTTATACGTTATACGTTATACGTTATACGTTATACGTTATACGTTATACGTTATACGTTATACGTTATACGTTATACGTTATACGTTATACGTTATACGTTATACGTTATACGTTATACGTTATACGTTATACGTTATACGTTATACGTTATACGTTATACGTTATACGTTATACGTTATACGTTATACGTTATACGTTATACGTTATACGTTATACGTTATACGTTATACGTTATACGTTATACGTTATACGTTATACGTTATACGTTGTACATTGTACGTTAAACGTTATACGTTACACGTTACACGTTATACGCTATACGTTATACGTTATACGTTATACGTATAACGTTATACGTTATACGTTATACGTATACGTTATACGTTATACGTTATACGTTATACGTTATACGTTATACGTTATACGTTATACGTTATACGTTATACGTTATACGTTATACGTTATACGTTATACGTTACACGTTCTGCGTTATACGTTATACGTTACACGTTCTGCGTTATACGTTATACGTTATACGTTATACGCAGTACGTTATTCGATATACGTTATACGCTGTACGTTAAACGATATACGTTACACGTTCTGCGTTATACGTTTTACGTTATTCGATATACGTTATACGCTGTACGTTATACGTTATACGTTACACGTTCTGCGTTATACGTTATACGTTATACATTATACGTTATACTTATTACGTAATTCGTTATACGTTATACGTTATACGTTATACGTTATACGTTATACGTTATACGTTATACGTTATACGTTATACGTTACACGTTCTGCGTTATACGTTATACGTTATACATTATACGTTATACTTATTACGTAATTCGTTATACGTTATACGTTATACGTTATACGTTATACGTTATACGTTATACGTTATACGTTATACGTTATACGTTATACGTTATACGTTACACGTTCTGCGTTATACGTTATACGTTATACGTTATACGTTATACGTTATACGTTATATGTTATACGTTATACGTTATACGTTATACGTTATACCTTATACGTTATACGTTATACGTTATACGTTATACGTTATACGTTATACGTTATACGTTATACGTTATACGTTATACGTTATACGTTATACGTTATACGTTATACGTTATACGTTATACGTTATACGTTATACGTTATACGTTATACGTTATACGTTATACGTTATACGTTATACGTTATACGTTATACGTTATACGTTATACGTTATACGTTATACGTTATACGTTATACGTTATACGTTATACGTTATACGTTATACGTTATACGTTATACGTTATACGTTATACGTTATACGTTATACGTTATACGTTATACGTTATACGTTATACGTTATACGTTATACGTTATACGTTTTACGTTATACGTTATACGTATACGTTATACGTTATACGTATACGTTATACGTTATACGTTATACGTTATACGCAGTACGTTATTCGATATACGTTATACGCTGTACGTTAAACGTTATACGTTACACGTTCTGCGTTATACGTTATTCGGATACGTTATACGCTGTACGTTATACGTTATACGTTACACGTTCTGCGTTATACGTTATACGTTATACGTTATACGCAGTACGTTATTCGATATACGTTATACGCTGTACGTTAACGATATACGTTACACGTTCTGCGTTATACGTTATACGTTATACGTTATACGTTATACGTTATACGTTATACGTTATACGTTATACGTTATACGTTATACGTTATACGTTATACGTTATACGTTATACGTTATACGTTATACGTTATACGTTATACGTTATACGTTATACGTTATACGTTATACGATATACGTTATACGTTTATACGTTATACGTTATACGTTATACGTTATACGTTAAGTATACGTTATACGTTATTACGTTATACGTTATACGTTATACGTTATACGTTATACGTTATACGCAGTACGTTATTCGATATTCGTTATACGCTGTACGTTAAACGTTATTCGTTACACGTTCTGCGTTATACGTTATTCGGAATACGTTATACGCTGTACGTTATACGTTATACGTTACACGTTCTGCGTTATACGTTATACGTTATACGTTATACGTTATACGCAGTACGTTATTCGATATACGTTATACGCTGTACGTTAAACGATATACGTTACACGTTCTGCGTTATACGTTATACGTTATACATTATACGTTATACGTTATACGTTATACGTTATACGTTATACGTTATACGTTATACGTTATACGTTATACGTTATACGTTATACGTTATACGTTCTACGTTATACGTTATACGTGATACGTGATACGTGATACGTGATACGTGATACGTGATACGTTATACGTTATACGTTATACGTTATACGTTATACGTTATACGTTATACGTTATACGTTATACGTTATACGTTATACGTTATACGTTATACGTTATACGTTATACGTTATACGTTATACGTTATACGTTATACGTTATACGTTATACGTTATACGTTATACGTTATACGTTATACGTTATACGTTATACGTTATACGTTATACGTTATACGTACGTTATACGTTATACGTTATACGTTATACGTTATACGTTATACGTTATACGTTATACGTATACGTTATACGTTATACGTTATACGTTATACGTTATACGTTTACGTTATACGTTATACGTTATACGTTATACGTTATACGTTATACGTTATACGTTATACGTTATACGTTATACGTTATACGTTATACGTTATACGTTATACGTTATACGTTATACGTTATACGTTATACGTTATACGTATACGTTATACGTTATACGTTATACGTTATACGTTATACGTTATACGTTATACGTTATACGTTATACGTTATACGTTTATACGTTATACGTTTTATACGTTATACGTTATACGTTATACGCTATACGTTACACGTTCTGCGTTATACGTTTTACGTTATTCGATATACGTTATACGCTGTACGTTATACGTTATAAGTTACACGTTCTGCGTTATATGTTATACGTTATACATTATACGTTATACTTATTACGTAATTCGTTATACGTTATACGTTATACGTTATACGTTATACGTTACACGTTCTGCGTTATACGTTATACGTTATACGTTATACGCAGTACGTTATTCGATATACGTTATACGCTGTACGTTAAACGATATACGTTACACGTTCTGCGTTATACGTTTTACGTTATTCGATATACGTTATACGCTGTACGTTATACGTTATACGTTACACGTTCTGCGTTATACGTTATACGTTATACATTATACGTTATACTTATTACGTAATTCGTTATACGTTATACGTTATACGTTATACGTTTTACGTTATACGTTATACGTTATACGTTATACGTTATACGTTATACGTTATACGTGATACGTGATACGTGATACGTTATACGTTATACGTTATACGTTATACGTTATACGTAATACGTTATACGTTATACGTTATACGTTATACGTTATACGTTATACGTTATACGTTATACGTTATACGTTATACGTTATACGTTATACGTTATACGTTATACGTTATACGTTATACGTTATACGTTATACGTTATACGTTATACGTTATACGTTATACGTTATACGTTATACGTTATACGTTATACGTTATACGTTATACGTAATACGTTATACGTTATACGTTATACGTTATACGTTATACGTTATACGCAGTACGTTATTCGATATACGTTATACGCTGTACGTTAAACGTTATACGTTACACGTTCTGCGTTATACGTTATTCGGAATACGTTATACGCTGTACGTTATACGTTATACGTTACACGTTCTGCGTTATACGTTATACGTTATACGTTATACGCAGTACGTTATTCGATATACGTTATACGTTATACGTTATACGTTATACGTTATACGTTATACGTTATACGTTATACGTTATACGTTATACGTTATACGTTATACGTTATACGTTATACGTTATACGTTATACGTTATACGTTATACGTTATACGTTATACGTTATACGTTATACGTTATACGTTATACGTTATACGTTATACGTTATACGTTATACGTTATACGTTATACGTTATACGTTATACGTTATACGTTATACGTTATACGTTATACGTTATACGTTATACGCTATACGTTACACGTTCTGCGTTATACGTTTTACGTTATTCGATATACGTTATACGCTGTACGTTATACGTTATAAGTTACACGTTCTGCGTTATATGTTATACGTTATACATTATACGTTATACTTATTACGTAATTCGTTATACGTTATACGTTATACGTTATACGTTATACGTTACACGTTCTGCGTTATACGTTATACGTTATACGTTATACGCAGTACGTTATTCGATATACGTTATACGCTGTACGTTAAACGATATACGTTACACGTTCTGCGTTATACGTTTTACGTTATTCGATATACGTTATACGCTGTACGTTATACGTTATACGTTACACGTTCTGCGTTATACGTTATACGTTATACATTATACGTTATACTTATTACGTAATTCGTTATACGTTATACGTTATACGTTATACGTTTTACGTTATACGTTATACGTTATACGTTATACGTTATACGTTATACGTGATACGTGATACGTGATACGTTATACGTTATACGTTATACGTTATACGTTATACGTTATACGTAATACGTTATACGTTATACGTTATACGTTATACGTTATACGTTATACGTTATACGTTATACGTTATACGTTATACGTTATACGTTATACGTTATACGTTATACGTTATACGTTATACGTTATACGTTATACGTTATACGTTATACGTTATACGTTATACGTTATACGTTATACGTTATACGTTATACGTTATACGTTATACGTTATACGTTATACGTAATACGTTATACGTTATACGTTATACGTTATACGTTATACGTTATACGCAGTACGTTATTCGATATACGTTATACGCTGTACGTTAAACGTTATACGTTACACGTTCTGCGTTATACGTTATTCGGAATACGTTATACGCTGTACGTTATACGTTATACGTTACACGTTCTGCGTTATACGTTATACGTTATACGTTATACGCAGTACGTTATTCGATATACGTTATACGCTGTACGTTAAACGATATACGTTACACGTTCTGCGTTATACGTTATACGTTATACATTATACGTTACACGTTCTGCGTTATACGTTATACGTTATACATTATACGTTATACGTTATACGTTATACGTTATACGTTATACGTTATACGTAATACGTTATACGTTATACGTTATACGTTATACGTTATACGTTATACGTTATACGTTATACGTTATACGTTATACGTTATACGTTATACGTTATACGTTATACGTTATACGTTATACGTTATACGTTATACGTTATACGTTATACGTTATACGTTATACGTTATACGTTATACGTTATACGTGATACGTGATACGTGATACGTTATACGTTATACGTTATACGTTATACGTTATACGTTATACGTAATACGTTATACGTTATACGTTATACGTTATACGTTATACGTTATACGTTATACGTTATACGTTATACGTTATACGTTATACGTTATACGTTATACGTTATACGTTATACGTTATACGTTATACGTTATACGTTATACGTTATACGTTATACGTTATACGTTATACGTTATACGTTATACGTTATACGTTATACGTTATACGTTATACGTTATACGTTATACGTAATACGTTATACGTTATACGTTATACGTTATACGTTATACGTTATACGCAGTACGTTATTCGATATACGTTATACGCTGTACGTTAAACGTTATACGTTACACGTTCTGCGTTATACGTTATTCGGAATACGTTATACGCTGTACGTTATACGTTATACGTTACACGTTCTGCGTTATACGTTATACGTTATACGTTATACGCAGTACGTTATTCGATATACGTTATACGCTGTACGTTAAACGATATACGTTACACGTTCTGCGTTATACGTTATACGTTATACATTATACGTTACACGTTCTGCGTTATACGTTATACGTTATACATTATACGTTATACGTTATACGTTATACGTTATACGTTATACGTTATACGTAATACGTTATACGTTATACGTTATACGTTATACGTTATACGTTATACGTTATACGTTATACGTTATACGTTATACGTTATACGTTATACGTTATACGTTATACGTTATACGTTATACGTTATACGTTATACGTTATACGTTATACGTTATACGTTATACGTTATACGTAATACGTTATACGTTATACGTTATACGTTATACGTTATACGTTATACGTTATACGCAGTACGTTATTCGATATACGTTATACGCTGTACGTTAAACGTTATACGTTACACGTTCTGCGTTATACGTTATTCGGAATACGTTATACGCTGTACGTTATACGTTATACGTTACACGTTCTGCGTTATACGTTATACGTTATACGTTATACGCAGTACGTTATTCGATATACGTTATACGCTGTACGTTAAACGATATACGTTACACGTTCTGCGTTATACGTTATACGTTATACGTTATACGTTATACGTTATACGTTATACGTTATACGTTATACGTTATACGTTATACGTTATACGTTATACGTTATACGTTATACGTTATACGTTATACGTTATACGTTATACGTTATACGATATACGTTATACGTTATACGTTATACGTTATACGTTATACGTTATACGTTATACGTAATACGTTATACGTTATACGTTATACGTTATACGTTATACGTTATACGTTATACGTTATACGCAGTACGTTATTCGATATACGTTATACGCTGTACGTTAAACGTTATACGTTACACGTTCTGCGTTATACGTTACTCGGAATACGTTATACGCTGTACGTTATACGTTATACGTTACACGTTCTGCGTTATACGTTATACGTTATACGTTATACGTTATACGCAGTACGTTATTCGATATACGTTATACGCTGTACGTTAAACGATATACGTTACACGTTCTGCGTTATACGTTATACGTTATACATTATACGTTATACGTTATACGTTATACGTTATACGTTATACGTTATACGTTATACGTTATACGTTATACGTTATACGTTAT
>CAKAJA020000424.1:0-37288 GCA_916610235.2 Lasioglossum morio
ACGTATAACGTATAACGTATAACGTATAACGTATAACGTATAACGTATAACGTATAACGTATAACGTATAACGTATAACGTATAACGTATAACGTATAACGTATAACGTATAACGTATAACGTATAACGTATAACGTATAACGTATAACGTATAACGTATAACGTATAACGTATAACGTATAACGTATAACGTATAACGTATAACGTATAACGTATAACGTATAACGTATAACGTATAACGTATAACGTATAACGTATAACGTATAACGTATAACGTATAACGTATAACGTATAACGTATAACGTATAACGTATAACGTATAACGTATAACGTATAACGTATAACGTATAACGTATAACGTATAACGTATAACGTATAACGTATAACGTATAACGTATAACGTATAACGTATAACGTATAACGAATAACGTATAACGTACAACGTATAACGTATAACGTATAACGTATAACGTATAACGTATAATGTTAAACGTATAACGTATAACGTATAACGTATAACGTATAACGTATAACGTACAACGTATAACGTATAACGTATAACGTATAACGTATAACGTATAACGTATAACGTATAACGTATAACGTATAACGTATAACGTATAGCGTATAACGTATAACGTATAACGTATAACGTATAACGTATAACGTATAACGTATAACGTATAACGTATAACGTATAACGTATAACGTATAATGTTAAACGTATAACGTATAACGTATAACGTATATCGTATAACGTATAACGTATAATGTATAACGTATAACGTATAACGTATAACGCATAACGTATAACGTATAACGTATAATGTTAAACGTATAACCTATAACGTACAACGTATAACGTTTAGACGTATAACGTATAATCTATAATGTATAACGATAAACGTATAACGTATAACGTATAACGTATAACGTATAACGTATAACGTATAACGTATAACGTATAACGTATAACGTATAACGTATAACGTATAACGTATAACGTATAACGTACAACGTATAACGTATAACGTATAACGTATAACGTATAACGTATAACGTATAACGTATAACGTATAACGTATAACGTATAACGTATAACGTATAACGTATAACGTATAACGTATAACGTATAACGTATAACGTATAACGTATAACGTATAACGTATAACGTATAACGTATAACGTATAACGTATAACGTATAACGTATAACGTATAACGTATAACGTATAACGTATAACGTATAACGTATAACGTATAACGTATAACGTATAACGTATAACGTATAACGTATAACGTATAACGTATAACGTATAACGTATAACGTATAACGTATAACGTATAACGTATAACGTATAACGTATAACGTATAACGTATAACGTATAACGTATAACGTATAACGTATAACGTATAACGTATAACGTATAACGTATAACGTATAACGTATAACGTATAACGTATAACGTATAACGTATAACGTATAACGTATAACGTATAACGTATAACGTATAACGTATAACGTATAACGTATAACGTATAACGTATAACGTATAACGTATAACGTATAACGTATAACGTATAACGTATAACGTATAACGTATAACGTATAACGTATAACGTATAACGTATAACGTATAACGAATAACGTATAACGTACAACGTATAACGTATAACGTATAACGTATAACGTATAATGTATAATGTTAAACGTATAACGTATAACGTATAACGTATAACGTATAACGTATAACGTACAACGTATAACGTATAACGTATAACGTATAACGTATAACGTATAACGTATAACGTATAACGTATAACGTATAACGTATAACGTATAACGTATAACGTATAACGTATAACGTATAACGTATAACGTATAACGTATAACGTATAACGTATAACGTATAACGTATAACGTATAACGTATAACGTATAACGTATAACGTATAACGTATAACGTATAACGTATAACGTATAACGTATAACGTATAACGTATAACGTATAACGTATAACGTATAACGTATAACGTATAACGTATAACGTATAACGTATAACGTATAACGTATAACGTATAACGTATAACGTATAACGTATAACGTATAACGTATAACGTATAACGTATAACGTATAACGTATAACGTATAACGTATAACGTATAACGTATAACGTATAACGTATAACGTATAACGTATAACGTATAACGTATAACGTATAACGTATAACGTATAACGTATAACGTATAACGTATAACGTATAACGTATAACGTATAACGTATAACGTATAACGTATAACGTATAACGAATAACGTATAACGTACAACGTATAACGTATAACGTATAACGTATAACGTATAATGTATAATGTTAAACGTATAACGTATAACGTATAACGTATAACGTATAACGTATAACGTACAACGTATAACGTATAACGTATAACGTATAACTTTTAACGTTAAACATATAACGTATAACGTCTAACGTATAACGTATAACGTATAACGTATAACGTATAACGTATAACGTATAACGTATAACGTATAACGTATAACGTATAACGTATAACGTATAACGTATAACGTATAACGTATAACGTATAACGTATAACGTATAACGTATAACGTATAACGTATAACGTATAACGTATAACGTATAACGCATAACGTATAACGTATAACGTATAACGTGTAACGTGTAACGTGTAACGTGTAACGTATAACGTATAACGTATAACGTATAACGTACAACGTACAACGTACAACGTTCAACGTACAACGTACAACGTACAACTTACAACGTACAACGTACAACGTACAACGTACAACGTAGAACGTATAACGTATAACGTATAACGTATAACGTATAACGTATAACGTATAACGTATAACGTATAACGTATATCGTATAACGTACAACGTACAACGTATAACGTATAACGTATAACGTATAACTTTTAACGTTAAACATATAACGTATAACGTATAACGTATAACGTATAACGTATAACGTATAACGTATAACGTATAACGTATAACGTATAACGTATAACGTATAACGTATAACGTATAACGTATAACGTATAACGTATAACGTATAACGTATAACGTATAACATATAACGTTTAACGTTAAACATATAACGTATTTACTTATAACGTATAACGTATAACGTGTAACGTTTAACGTATAACGTATAATGTATAATGTATAACGTTAAACGTATAACGTATAACGTACAACGTATAACGTATAACGTATAACGTATAACGTATAACGAATAACGTATAACGTATAACGTATAACGTATATCGTATAACGTATAACGTATAATGTATAACGTATAACGAATAACGTATAACGTATAACGTATAACGTATATCGTATAACGTATAACGTATAACGTATAACGTATAACGTATAACGTATAACGTATAACGTATAACGTATAACGTATAACGTATAACGTATAACGTATAACGTATAACGTATAACGTATAACGTATAACGTATAACGTATAACGTATAACGTATAACGTATAACGTATAACGTATAACGTATAACGTATAACGTATAACGTATAACGTATAACGTATAACGTATAACGTATAACGTATAACGTATAACGTATAACGTATAACGTATAACGTATAACGTATAACGTATAACGTATAACGTATAACGTATAACGTATAACGTATAACGTATAACGTATAACGTATAACGTATAACGTATAACGTATAACGTATAACGTATAACGTATAACGTATAACGTATAACATATAACGTATAACGTATAACGTATAACGTATAACGTATAACGTATAACGTATAACGTACAACGTATAACGTATAACGTATAACGTATAACGTATAACGTATAATGTTAAACGTATAACGTATAACGTATAACGTATAACGAATAACGTATAACGTATAACGTATAACGTATAACGTATAACGTATAACGTATAACGTATAACGTATAACGTATAACGTATAACGTATAACGTATAACGTATAACGTATAACGTATAACGTATAACGTATAACGTATAACGTATAACGTATAACGTATAACGTATAACGTATAACGTATAACGTATAACGTATAACGTATAACGTATAACGTATAACGTATAACGTATAACGTATAACGTATAACGTATAACGTATAACGTATAACGTATAACGTATAACGTATAACGTATAACGTATAACGTATAACGTATAACGTATAACGTATAACGTATAACGTATAACGTATAACGTATAACGTATAACGTATAACGTATAACGTATAACGTATAACGTATAACGTATAACGTATAACGTATAACGTATAACGTATAACGTATAACGTATAACGTATAACGTATAACGTACAACGTATAACGTATAACGTATAACGTATAACGTATAACGTATAACGTATAACGTATAACGTATAACGTATAACGTATAACGTATAACGTATAATGTTAAACGTATAACGTATAACGTATAACGTATATCGTATAACGTATAACGTATAATGTATAACGTATAACGTATAACGTATAACGCATAACGTATAACGTATAACGTATAATGTTAAACGTATAACCTATAACGTACAACGTATAACGTTTAGACGTATAACGTATAATCTATAAAGTATAACGATAAACGTATAACGTATAACGTATAACGTATAACGTATAACGTATAACGTATAACGTATAACGTATAACGTATAACGTATAACGTATAACGTATAACGTATAACGTATAACGTATAACGTATAACGTATAACGTATAACGTATAACGTATAACGTATAACGTATAACGTATAACGTATAACGTATAACGTATAACGTATAACGTATAACGTATAACGTATAACGTATAACGTATAACGTATAACGTATAACGTATAACGTATAACGTATAACGTATAACGTATAACGTATAACGTATAACGTATAACGTATAACGTATAACGGATAACGTATAACGGATAACGTATAACGTATAACGTATAACGTATAACGTATAACGTATAACGTATAACGTATAACGTATAACGTATAACGTATAACGTATAACGTATAACGTATAACGTATAACGTATAACGTATAACGTATAACGTATAACGTATAACGTATAACGTATAACGTATAACGTATAACGTATAACGTATAACGTATAACGTATAACGTATAACGTATAACGTATAACGTATAACGTATAACGTATAACGTATAACGTATAACGTATAACGTATAACGTATAACGTATAACGTATAACGTATAACGTATAACGTATAACGTATAACGTATAACGTATAACGTATAACGTATAACGTATAACGTATAACGTATAACGTATAACGTATAACGTATAACGTATAACGTATAACGTATAACGTATAACGTATAACGTATAACGAATAACGTATAACGTACAACGTATAACGTATAACGTATAACGTATAACGTATAACGTATAACGTATAACGTATAACGTATAATGTTAAACGTATAACGTATAACGTATAACGTATAACGTATAACGTACAACGTATAACGTATAACGTATAACGTATAACTTTTAACGTTAAACATATAACGTATAACGTCTAACGTATAACGTATAACGTATAACGTATAACGTATAACGTATAACGTATAACGTTAAACGTATAACGTATAACGTATAAAGTATAACGTGTAACGTCTAACGTATAACGTATAACGTATAACGTATAACGTATAACGTACAACGTATAACGTATAACGTATAACGTACAACGTACAAAGTATAACGTATAACGTATAATGTTAAACGTATAACCTATAACGTACAACGTATAACGTTTAGACGTATAACGTATAACGTATAACGTATAACGTATAACGTATAACGTATAACGTATAACGTATAACGTATAACGTATAACGTATAACGTATAACGTATAACGTATAACGTATAACGTATAACGTACAACGTACAACGTATAACGTACAACGTACACGTACAACGTACAACGTATAACGTATAACGTATAACGTATAACGTATAACGTATAACGTATAACGTATAACGTATAACGTATAACGTATAACGTATAACGTATAACGTATAGCGTATAACGTATAACGTATAACGTATAACGTATAACGTATAACGTATAACGTATAACGTATAACGTATAACGTATAACGTATAACGTATAATGTTAAACGTATAACGTATAACGTATAACGTATATCGTATAACGTATAACGTATAATGTATAACGTATAACGTATAACGTATAACGCATAACGTATAACGTATAACGTATAATGTTAAACGTATAACCTATAACGTACAACGTATAACGTTTAGACGTATAACGTATAATCTATAATGTATAACGATAAACGTATAACGTATAACGTATAACGTATAACGTATAACGTATAACGTATAACGTATAACGTATAACGTATAACGTATAACGTATAACGTATAACGTATAACGTATAACGTATAACGTATAACGTATAACGTATAACGTATAACGTATAACGTATAACGTATAACGTATAACGTATAACGTATAACGTATAACGTATAACGTATAACGTATAACGTATAACGTATAACGTATAACGTATAACGTATAACGTATAACGTATAACGTATAACGTATAACGTATAACGTATAACGTATAACGTATAACGTATAACGTATAACGTATAACGTATAACGTATAACGTATAACGTATAACGTATAACGTATAACGTATAACGTATAACGTATAACGTATAACGTATAACGTATAACGTATAACGTATAACGTATAACGTATAACGTATAACGTATAACGTATAACGTATAACGTATAACGTATAACGTATAACGTATAACGTATAACGTATAACGTATAACGTATAACGTATAACGTATAACGTATAACGTATAACGTATAACGTATAACGTATAACGTATAACGAATAACGTATAACGTACAACGTATAACGTATAACGTATAACGTATAACGTATAACGTATAATGTTAAACGTATAACGTATAACGTATAACGTATAACGTATAACGTATAACGTACAACGTATAACGTATAACGTATAACGTATAACTTTTAACGTTAAACATATAACGTATAACGTCTAACGTATAACGTATAACGTATAACGTATAACGTATAACGTATAACGTATAACGTATAACGTATAACGTATAACGTATAACGTATAACGTATAACGTATAACGTATAACGTATAACGTATAACGTATAACGTATAACGTATAACGTATAACACATAACGTATAACGTATAACGTATAACGTGTAACGTGTAACGTGTAACGTGTAACGTATAACGTATAACGTATAACGTATAACGTACAACGTACAACGTACAACGTTCAACGTACAACGTACAACGTACAACTTACAACGTACAACGTACAACGTACAACGTACAACGTAGAACGTATAACGTATAACGTATAACGTATAACGTATAACGTATAACGTATAACGTATATCGTATAACGTATAACGTATAACGTATAACGTATAACGTATAACGTATAGCGTATAACGTATAACGTATAACGTATAACGTATTACGTATAACGTATAACGTATAACGTATAACGTATAACGTATAACGTATAACGTATAACGTATAACGTATAACGTATAACGTATAACGTATAACGTATAACGTATAACGTATAACGAATAACGTATAACGTATAACGTATAACGTATATCGTATAACGTATAACGTATAACGTATAACGTATAACGTATAACGTATAACGTATAACGTATAACGTATAACGTATAACGTATAACGTATAACGTATAACGTATAACGTATAACGTATAACGTATAACGTATAACGTATAACGTATAACGTATAACGTATAACGGATAAAGTATAACGTACAACGTACAACGTAGAACGTATAACGTATAACGTATAACGTATAACGTATAACGTATAACGTATAACGTATAACGTATAACGTATAACGTATAACGTATAACGTATAACGTATAACGTATAACGTATAACGTATAACGTATAACGTATGACGTATAACGTATAACGTATAACGTATAACGTATAACGTATAACGTACAACGTACAACGTATAACGTACAACGTACAACGTACAACGTACAACGTATAACGTATAACGTATAACGTATAACTTTTAACGTTAAACATATAACGTATAACGTATAACGTATAACGTATAACGTATAACGTAGAACGTATAACGTATAACGTATAACGTATAACGTATAACGTATAACGTATAACGTATAACGTATAACGTATACTGTATAACGTATAACGTATAACGTATAACGTATAACGTATAACGTATAACGTATAACGTATAACGTATAACGTATAACGTATAACGTATAACGTATAACGTATAACGAATAACGTATAACGTACAACGTATAACGTATAACGTATAACGTATAACGTATAACGTATAATGTTAAACGTATAACGTATAACGTATAACGTATAACGTATAACGTATAACGTACAACGTATAACGTATAACGTATAACGTATAACTTTTAACGTTAAACATATAACGTATAACGTCTAACGTATAACGTATAACGTATAACGTATAACGTATAACGTATAACGTATAACGTATAACGTATAACGTATAACGTATAACGTATAACGTATAACGTATAACGTATAACGTATAACGTATAACGTATAACGTATAACGTATAACGTATAACGTATAACGTATAACGTATAACGTATAACGTATAACGTATAACGTATAACGTATAACGTATAACGTATAACGTATAACGTATAACGTATAACGTATAACGTATAACGTATAACGAATAACGTATAACGTACAACGTATAACGTATAACGTATAACGTATAACGTATAACGTATAATGTTAAACGTATAACGTATAACGTATAACGTATAACGTATAACGTATAACGTACAACGTATAACGTATAACGTATAACGTATAACTTTTAACGTTAAACATATAACGTATAACGTCTAACGTATAACGTATAACGTATAACGTATAACGTATAACGTATAACGTATAACGTATAACGTATAACGTATAACGTATAACGTATAACGTATAACGTATAACGTATAACGTATAACGTATAACGTATAACGTATAACGTATAACGTATAACGTATAACGTATAACGTATAACGTATAACGTATAACGTATAACGTATAACGTATAACGTATAACGTATAACGTATAACGTGTAACGTGTAACGTGTAACGTGTAACGTATAACGTATAACGTATAACGTATAACGTATAACGTATAACGTACAACGTACAACGTACAACGTTCAACGTACAACGTACAACGTACAACTTACAACGTACAACGTACAACGTACAACGTACAACGTAGAACGTATACCTTTAACGTTAAACATATAACGTATAACGTATAACGTATAACGTATAACGTAGAACGTATAACGTATAACGTATAACGTATAACGTATAACGTATAACGTATAACGTATAACGTATAACGTATAACATATAACGTATAACGTATAACGTATAACGTACAACGTATAACGTATAACGTATAACGTATAACTTTTAACGTTAAACATATAACGTATAACGTATAACGTATAACGAATAACGTATAACGTATAACGTATAACGTATATCGTATAACGTATAACGTATAATGTATAACGTATAACGTATAACGTATAACGTATAACGTATAACGTATAACGTATAACGTATAACGTATAACGTATAACGTATAACGTATAACGTATATCGTATAACGTATAACGTATAACGTATAACGTATAACGTATAACGTATAACGTATAACGTATAACGTATAACGTATAACGTATAACGTATAACGTATAACGTATAACGTATAACGTATAACGTATAACGTATAACGTATAACGTATAACGTATAACGTATAACGTATAACGTATAACGTATAACGTATAACGTATAACGTATAACGTATAACGTATAACGTATAACGTATAACGTATAACGTATAACGTATAACGTATAACGTACAACGTACAACGTACAACGTACAACGTACAACGTATAACGTGTAACGTTAAACGTATAACGTATAACGTATAACGCTAAACATATAACGTATAACGTATAACGTATAATGTATAACGTATAATGTACAACGTACAACGTATAACGTATAACGTATAACGTATAACGTATAACGTATAACGTATAACGTATAACGTATAACGTATAACGTATAACGTATAACGTATAACGTATAACGTATAACGTATAACGTATAACGTATAACGTATAACGTATAACGTATAACGTATAACGTATAACGTATAACGTATAACGTATAACGTATAACGTATAACGTATAACGTATAACGTATAACGTATAACGTATAACGTATAACGTATAACGTATAACGTATAACGTATAACGTATAACGTATAACGTATAACGTATAACGTATAACGTATAACGTATAACGTATAACGTATAACGTATAACGTATAACGTATAACGTATAACGTATAACGTATAACGTATAACGTATAACGTATAACGTATAACGTATAACGTATAACGTATAACGTATAACGTATAACGTATAACGTATAACGTATAACGTATAACGTATAACGTATAACGTATAACGTATAACGTATAACGTATAACGTATAACGTATAACGTATAACGTATAACGTATAACGTATAACGTATAACGTATAACGTATAACGTATAACGTATAACGTATAACGTATAACGTATAACGTATAACGTATAACGTATAACGTATAACGTATAACGTATAACGTATAACGTATAACGTATAACGTATAACGTATAACGTATAACGTATAACGTATAACGTATAACGTATAACGTATAACGTATAACGTATAAAGTATAACGTGTAACGTCTAACGTATAACGTATAACGTATAACGTATAACGTATAACGTACAACGTATAACGTATAACGTATAACGTACAACGTACAAAGTATAACGTATAACGTATAATGTTAAACGTATAACCTATAACGTACAACGTATAACGTTTAGACGTATAACGTATAACGTATAACGTATAACGTATAACGTATAACGTATAACGTATAACGTATAACGTATAACGTATAACGTATAACGTATAACGTATAACGTATAACGTATAACGTATACCGTATAACGTATAACGTATAACGTATAACGTATAACGTATAACGTATAACGTATAACGTATAACGTATAACGTATAACGTATAACGTATAACGTATAACGTATAACGTATAACGTATAACGTATAACGTATAACGTATAACGTATAACGTATAACGTATAACGTATAACGTATAACGTACAACGTACAACGTACAACGTACAACGTACAACGTATAACGTGTAACGTTAAACGTATAACGTATAAAATATAACGTTAAACATGTAACGTATAACGTATAACGTATATCCTATAACGTTAAACGTATAACGTATAACGTATAACTTTTAACGTTAAACATATAACGTATAACGTATAACGTTAAACATATAACGTATAACGTATAACGTATAACGTATAACGTATAACGTATAACGAATAACGTATAACGTATAACGTATAACGTATAACGTATAACGTATAACGTATAACGTATAACGTATAACGTATAACGTATAATGTATAACGTATAACGTATAACGTATAACGTATAACGTATAACGTATAACGTATAACGTATAACGTATAACGTATAACGTATAACGTATAACGTATAACGTATAACGTATAACGTATAACGTATAACGTATAACGTATAACGTATAACGTATAACGTATAACGTATAACGTATAACGTATAACGTATAACGTATAACGTATAACGTATAACGTATAACGTATAACGTACAACGTACAACGTACAACGTACAACGTACTACGTACAACGTATAACGTGTAACGTTAAACGTATAACGTATAAAATATAACGTTAAACATGTAACGTATAACGTATAACGTATATCCTATAACGTTAAACGTATAAGGTATAACGTATAACTTTTAACGTTAAACATATAACGTATAACGTATAACGTTAAACATATAACGTATAACGTATAACGTATAACGTATAACGTATAACGTATAACGTATAACGTATAACGAATAACGTATAACGTATAACGTATAACCTATAACGTATAACTTTTAACGTATAACGTATAACGTATAACGTATAACGTATAACGTATAACGTATAACGTACAACGTACAACGTATAACGTACAACGTACAACGTACAACGTACAACGTATAACGTATAACGTATAACGTATAACTTTTAACGTTAAACATATAACGTATAACGTATAACGTATAACGTATAACGTATAACGTATCACGTATAACGTATAACGTATAACGTATAACGTATAACGTATAACGTATAACGTAGAACGTATAACGTATAACGTATAACGTATAACGTATAACGTATAACGTATAACATATAACGTATAACGTTAAACATATAACGTATTTACTTATAACGTATAACGTATAACGTATAACGTAGAACGTATAACGTATAACGTATAACGTAGAACGTATAACGTATAACGTATAACGTATAACTTTTAACGTTAAACATATAACGTATAACGTATAACGTATAACGTATAACGTATAACGTATAACGTATAACGTATAACGTATAACGTATAACGTATAACGTATAACGTATAACGTATAACGTATAACGTATAACGTATAACGTATAACGTATAACGTATAACGTATAACGTATAACGTATAACGTATAACGTATAACGTATAACGTATAACGTATAACGTATAACGTATAACGTATAACGTATAACGTATAACGTATAACGTATAACGTATAACGTATAACGTATAACGTATAACGTATAACGTATAACGTATAACGTATAACGTATAACGTATAACGTATAACGTATAACGTATAACGTATAACGTATAACGTATAACGTATAACGTATAACGTATAACGTATAACGTATAACGTATAACGTATAACGTATAACGTATAACGTATAACGTATAACGTATAACGTATAACGTATAACGTATAACGTATAACGTATAACGTATAACGTATAACGTATAACGTATAACGTATAACGTATAACGTATAACGTATAACGTATAACGTATAACGTATAACGTATAACGTATAACGTATAACGTATAACGTATAACGTATAACGTATAAAGTATATCGTGTAACGTCTAACGTATAACGTATAACGTATAACGTATAACGTATAACGTATAACGTACAACGTATAACGTATAACGTATAACGTACAACGTACAAAGTATAACGTATAACGTATAATGTTAAACGTATAACCTATAACGTACAACGTATAACGTTTATACGTATAACGTATAACGTATAACGTATAACGTATAACGTATAACGTATAACGTATAACGTATAACGTATAACGTATAACGTATAACGTATAACGTATAACGTATAACGTATAACGTATAACGTATAACGTATAACGTATAACGTATAACGTATAACGTATAACGTATAACGTATAACGTATAACGTATAACGTATAACGTATAACGTATAACGTATAACGTATAACGTATAACGTATAACGTATAACGTATAACGTATAACGTATAACGTATAACGTATAACGTATAACGTATAACGTATAACGTATAACGTATAACGTATAACGTATAACGTATAACGTATAACGTATAACGTATAACGTATAACGTATAACGTATAACGTATAACGTATAACGTATAACGTATAACGTATAACGTATAACGTATAACGTATAACGTATAACGTATAACGTATAACGTATAACGTATAACGTATAACGTATAACGTATAACGTATAACGTATAACGTATAACGTATAACGTATAACGTATAACGTATAACGTATAACGTATAACGTATAACGTATAACGTATAACGTATAACGTATAACGTATAACGTATAACGTATAACGTATAACGTATAACGTATAACGTATAACGTATAACGTATAACGTATAACGTATAACGTATAACGTATAACGTATAACGTATAACGTATAACGTATAACGTATAACGTATAACGTATAACGTATAACGTATAACGTATAACGTATAACGTATAACGTATAACGTATAACGTATAACGTATAACGTATAACGTATAACGTATAACGTATAACGTATAACGTATAACGTATAACGTATAACGTATAACGTATAACGTATAACGTATAACGTATAACGTATAACGTATAACGTATAACGTATAACGTATAACGTATAACGTATAACGTATAACGTATAACGTATAACGTATAACGTATAACGTATAACGTATAACGTACAACGTACAACGTACAACGTACAACGTACAACGTATAACGTGTAACGTTAAACGTATAACGTATAACGTATAACGCTAAACATATAACGTATAACGTATAACGTATAATGTATAACGTATAATGTACAACGTACAACGTATAACGTATAACGTATAACGTATAACGTATAACGTATAACGTATAACGTATAACGTATAACGTATAACGTATAACGTATAACGTATAACGTATAACGTATAACGTATAACGTATAACGTATAACGTATAACGTATAACGTATAACGTATAACGTATAACGTATAACGTATAACGTATAACGTATAACGTATAACGTATAACGTATAACGTATAACGTATAACGTATAACGTACAACGTACAACGTACAACGTACAACGTACAACGTACAACGTACAACGTATAACGTGTAACGTTAAACGTATAACGTATAAAATATAACGTTAAACATGTAACGTATAACGTATAACGTATATCCTATAACGTTAAACGTATAACGTATAACGTATAACTTTTAACGTTAAACATATAACGTATAACGTATAACGTTAAACATATAACGTATAACGTATAACGTATAACGTATAACGAATAACGTATAACGTATAACGTATAACGTATAACGTATAACGTATAACGTATAACGTATAACGTATAACGTATAACGTATAACGTATAACGTATAACGTATAACGTATAACGTACAACGTACAACGTATAACGTACAACGTACAACGTACAACGTACAACGTATAACGTATAACGTATAACGTATAACTTTTAACGTTAAACATATAACGTATAACGTATAACGTATAACGTATAACGTATAACGTATAACGTATAACGTATAACGTATAACGTATAACGTATAACGTATAACGTATAACGTATAACGTATAACGTATAACGTATAACGTATAACGTATAACGTATAACGTATAACGTATAACGTATAACGTATAACGTATAACGTATAACGTATAACGTGTAACGTATAACGTATAACGTATAACGTATAACGTATAACGTATAACGTATAACGTATAACGTATAACGTATAACGTATAACGTATAACGTATAACGTATAACGTATAACGTATAACGTATAACGTATAACGTATAACGTATAACGTATAACGTATAACGTATAACGTATAACGTATAACGTATAACGTATAACGTAGAACGTATAACGTATAACGTATAACGTATAACGTATAACGTATAACATATAACGTATAACGTTAAACATATAACGTATTTACTTATAACGTATAACGTATAACGTGTAACGTTTAACGTATAACGTATAATGTATAATGTATAACGTTAAACGTATAACGTATAACGTACAACGTATAACGTATAACGTTAAACATATAACGTATAACGTATAACGTATAACGTATAACGTATAACGTATAACGTATAACGTATAACGTATAACGTATAACGTATAACGTATAACGTATAACGTATAACGTATAACGTATAACGTATAACGTATAATGTTAAACGTATAACGTATAACGTATAACGTATAACGTATAACGTATAACGTATAACGTATAACGTATAACGTATAACGTAGAACGTATAACGTATAACGTATAACGTATAACTTTTAACGTTAAACATATAACGTATAACGTATAATGTATAACGTATAACGTATAACGTATAACGTATAACGTATAACGTATAACGTATAACGTATAACGTATAACGTATAACGTATAACGTATAACGTATAACGTATAACGTATAACGTATAACGTATAACGTATAACGTACAACGTATAACGTATAACGTATAACGTATAACGTATAACGTATAACGTATAACGTATAACGTATAACGTATAACGTATAACGTATAACGTATAACGTATAACGTATAACGTATAACGTATAACGTATAACGTATAACGTATAACGTATAACGTATAACGTATAACGTATAACGTATAACGTATAACGTATAACGTATAACGTATAACGTATAACGTATAACGTATAACGTATAACGTATAACGTATAACGTATAACGTATAACGTATAACGTATAACGTATAACGTATAACGTATAACGTATAACGTATAACGTATAACGTATAACGTATAACGTATAACGTATAACGTATAACGTATAACGTATAACGTATAACGTATAACGTATAACGTATAACGTATAACGTATAACGTATAACGTATAACGAATAACGTATAACGTATAACGTATAACGTATAACGTATAACGTATAACGTATAACGTATAACGTATAACGTATAACGTATAACGTATAACGTATAACGTATAAAGTATAACGTGTAACGTCTAACGTATAACGTATAACGTATAACGTATAACGTATAACGTATAACGTATAACGTACAACGTATAACGTATAACTTATAACGTACAACGTACAAAGTATAACGTATAACGTATAATGTTAAACGTATAACCTATAACGTACAACGTATAACGTTTAGACGTATAACGTATAACGTATAACGTATAACGTATAACGTATAACGTATAACGTATAACGTATAACGTATAACGTATAACGTATAACGTATAACGTATAACGTATAACGTATAACGTATAACGTATAACGTATAACGTATAACGTATAACGTATAACGTATAACGTATAACGTATAACGTATAACGTATAACGTATAATGTATAACGTATAATGTACAACGTACAACGTATAACGTATAACGTATAACGTATAACGTATAACGTATAACGTATAACGTATAACGTATAACGTATAACGTATAACGTATAACGTATAACGTATAACGTATAACGTATAACGTATAACGTATAACGTATAACGTATAACGTATAACGTATAACGTATAACGTATAACGTATAACGTATAACGTATAACGTATAACGTATAACGTATAACGTATAACGTATAACGTACAACGTACAACGTACAACGTACAACGTACAACGTACAACGTACAACGTATAACGTGTAACGTTAAACGTATAACGTATAAAATATAACGTTAAACATGTAACGTATAACGTATAACGTATATCCTATAACGTTAAACGTATAACGTATAACGTATAACTTTTAACGTTAAACATATAACGTATAACGTATAACGTTAAACATATAACGTATAACGTATAACGTATAACGTATAACGAATAACGTATAACGTATAACGTATAACGTATAACGTATAACGTATAACGTATAACGTATAACGTATAACGTATAACGTATAACGTATAACGTATAACGTATAACGTACAACGTATAACGTACAACGTACAACGTACAACGTACAACGTATAACGTATAACGTATAACGTATAACTTTTAACGTTAAACATATAACGTATAACGTATAACGTATAACGTATAACGTATAACGTATAACGTATAACGTATAACGTATAACGTATAACGTATAACGTATAACGTATAACGTATAACGTATAACGTATAACGTATAACGTATAACGTATAACGTATAACGTATAACGTATAACGTATAACGTATAACGTATAACGTATAACGTATAACGTGTAACGTATAACGTATAACGTATAACGTATAACGTATAACGTATAACGTATAACGTATAACGTATAACGTATAACGTATAACGTATAACGTATAACGTATAACGTATAACGTATAACGTATAACGTATAACGTATAACGTATAACGTATAACGTATAACGTATAACGTATAACGTATAACGTATAACGTAGAACGTATAACGTATAACGTATAACGTATAACGTATAACGTATAACATATAACGTATAACGTTAAACATATAACGTATTTACTTATAACGTATAACGTATAACGTGTAACGTTTAACGTATAACGTATAATGTATAATGTATAACGTTAAACGTATAACGTATAACGTACAACGTATAACGTATAACGTTAAACATATAACGTATAACGTATAACGTATAACGTATAACGTATAACGTATAACGTATAACGTATAACGTATAACGTATAACGTATAACGTATAACGTACAACGTATAACGTATAACGTATAACGTATAACGTATAATGTTAAACGTATAACGTATAACGTATAACGTATAACGTATAACGTATAACGTATAACGTATAACGTATAACGTATAACGTATAACGTAGAACGTATAACGTATAACGTATAACGTATAACTTTTAACGTTAAACATATAACGTATAACGTATAATGTATAACGTATAACGTATAACGTATAACGTATAACGTATAACGTATAACGTATAACGTATAACGTATAACGTATAACGTATAACGTATAACGTATAACGTATAACGTATAACGTATAACGTATAACGTATAACGTATAACGTATAACGTATAACGTATAACGTATAACGTATAACGTATAACGTATAACGTATAACGTATAACGTATAACGTATAACGTATAACGTATAACGTATAACGTATAACGTATAACGTATAACGTATAACGTATAACGTATAACGTATAACGTATAACGTAGAACGTATAACGTATAACGTATAACGTATAACGTATAACGTATAACATATAACGTATAACGTTAAACATATAACGTATTTACTTATAACGTATAACGTATAACGTGTAACGTTTAACGTATAACGTATAATGTATAATGTATAACGTTAAACGTATAACGTATAACGTACAACGTATAACGTATAACGTTAAACATATAACGTATAACGTATAACGTATAACGTATAACGTATAACGTATAACGTATAACGTATAACGTATAACGTATAACGTATAACGTATAACGTATAACGTATAACGTATAACGTATAACGTATAACGTATAATGTTAAACGTATAACGTATAACGTATAACGTATAACGTATAACGTATAACGTATAACGTATAACGTATAACGTATAACGTAGAACGTATAACGTATAACGTATAACGTATAACTTTTAACGTTAAACATATAACGTATAACGTATAATGTATAACGTATAACGTATAACGTATAACGTATAACGTATAACGTATAACGTATAACGTATAACGTATAACGTATAACGTATAACGTATAACGTATAACGTATAACGTATAACGTATAACGTATAACGTATAACGTATAACGTATAACGTATAACGTATAACGTATAACGTATAACGTATAACGTATAACGTATAACGTATAACGTATAACGTATAACGTATAACGTATAACGTATAACGTATAACGTATAACGTATAACGTATAACGTATAACGTATAACGTATAACGTATAACGTATAACGTATAACGTATAACGTATAACGTATAACGTATAACGTATAACGTATAACGTATAACGTATAACGTATAACGTATAACGTATAACGTATAACGTATAACGTATAACGTATAACGTATAACGTATAACGTATAACGTATAACGTATAACGTATAACGTATAACGTATAACGTATAACGTATAACGTATAACGTATAACGTATAACGTATAACGTATAACGTATAACGTATAACGTATAACGTATAACGAATAACGTATAACGTATAACGTATAACGTATAACGTATAACGTATAACGTATAACGTATAACGTATAACGTATAACGTATAACGTATAACGTATAACGTATAACGTATAACGTATAACGTATAACGTATAACGTATAACGTATAACGTATAACGTACAACGTATAACGTATAACGTATAACGTATAACGTATAACGTATAATGTTAAACGTATAACGTATAACATATAACTTATAACGTATAACGTATAACGTATAACGTATAACGTATAACGTATAACGTATAACGTATAACGTATAACGTATAACGTTTAACGTATAACGTATAACGTATAACGTATAACGTATAAAGTATAACGTGTAACGTCTAACGTATAACGTATAACGTATAACGTATAACGTATAACGTATAACGTATAACGTACAACGTATAACGTATAACTTATAACGTACAACGTACAAAGTATAACGTATAACGTATAATGTTAAACGTATAACCTATAACGTACAACGTATAACGTTTAGACGTATAACGTATAACGTATAACGTATAACGTATAACGTACAACGTATAACGTGTAACGTTAAACGTATAACGTATAAAATATAACGTTAAACATGTAACGTATAACGTATAACGTATATCCTATAACGTTAAACGTATAACGTATAAAATATAACGTTAAACATGTAACGTATAACGTATAACGTATATCCTATAACGTTAAACGTATAACGTATAACGTATAACTTTTAACGTTAAACATATAACGTATAACGTATAACGTATAACGTATAACGAATAACGTATAACGTATAACGTATAACGTATAACGTATAACGTATAACGTATAACGTATAACGTATAACGTATAACGTATAACGTACAACGTACAACGTATAACGTACAACGTACAACGTACAACGTACAACGTATAACGTATAACGTATAACGTATAACGTATAACTTTTAACGTTAAACATATAACGTATAACGTATAACGTATAACGTATAACGTATAACGTATAACGTATAACGTATAACGTATAACGTATAACGTATAACGTATAACGTATAACGTATAACGTATAACGTATAACGTATAACGTATAACGTATAACGTATAACGTATAACGTATAACGTATAACGTATAACGTATAACGTATAACGTATAACGTATAACGTATAACGTATAACGTACAACGTACAACGTACAACGTACAACGTACAACGTATAACGTGTAACGTTAAACGTATAACGTATAAAATATAACGTTAAACATGTAACGTATAACGTATAACGTATATCCTATAACGTTAAACGTATAACGTATAACGTATAACTTTTAACGTTAAACATATAACGTATAACGTATAACGTTAAACATATAACGTATAACGTATAACGTATAACGTATAACGTATAACGTATAACGAATAACGTATAACGTATAACGTATAACGTATAACGTATAACGTATAACGTATAACGTATAACGTATAACGTATAACGTATAACGTACAACGTACAACGTATAACGTACAACGTACAACGTACAACGTACAACGTATAACGTATAACGTATAACTTTTAACGTTAAACATATAACGTATAACGTATAACGTATAACGTATAACGTATAACGTATAACGTATAACGTATAACGTATAACGTATAACGTATAACGTATAACGTATAACGTATAACGTATAACGTATAACGTATAACGTATAACGTATAACGTATAACGTATAACGTATAACGTATAACGTATAACGTATAACGTATAACGTATAACGTATAACGTATAACGTATAACGTATAACGTATAACGTATAACGTATAACGTATAACGTATAACGTATAACGTATAACGTATAACGTATAACGTATAACGTATAACGTATAACGTATAACGTATAACGTATAACGTATAACGTATAACGTATAACGTATAACGTATAACGTATAACGTATAACGTATAACGTATAACGTATAACGTATAACGTATAACGTATAACGTATAACGTATAACGTATAACGTATAACGTATAACGTATAACGTATAACGTATAACGTATAACGTATAACGTATAACGTATAACGTATAACGTATAACGTATAACGTATAACGTACAACGTACAACGTACAACGTACAACGTACTACGTACAACGTATAACGTGTAACGTTAAACGTATAACGTATAAAATATAACGTTAAACATGTAACGTATAACGTATAACGTATATCCTATAACGTTAAACGTATAACGTATAACGTATAACTTTTAACGTTAAACATATAACGTATAACGTATAACGTTAAACATATAACGTATAACGTATAACGTATAACGTATAACGTATAACGTATAACGAATAACGTATAACGTATAACGTATAACCTATAACGTATAACTTTTAACGTATAACGTATAACGTATAACGTATAACGTATAACGTATAACGTATAACGTACAACGTACAACGTATAACGTACAACGTACAACGTACAACGTACAACGTATAACGTATAACGTATAACGTATAACTTTTAACGTTAAACATATAACGTATAACGTATAACGTATAACGTATAACGTATAACGTATCACGTATAACGTATAACGTATAACGTATAACGTATAACGTATAACGTATAACGTAGAACGTATAACGTATAACGTATAACGTATAACGTATAACGTATAACGTATAACATATAACGTATAACGTTAAACATATAACGTATTTACTTATAACGTATAACGTATAACGTATAACGTAGAACGTATAACGTATAACGTATAACGTATAACTTTTAACGTTAAACATATAACGTATAACGTATAACGTATAACGTATAACGTATAACGTATAACGTATAACGTATAACGTACAACGTATAACGTATAACGTATAACGTATAACGTATAACGTATAACGTATAACGTATAACGTATAACGTATAACGTATAACGTATAACGTATAACGTATAACGTATAACGTATAACGTATAACGTATAACGTATAACGTATAACGTATAACGTATAACGTATAACGTATAACGTATAACGTATAACGTATAACGTATAACGTATAACGTATAACGTATAACGTATAACGTATAACGTATAACGTATAACGTATAACGTATAACGTATAACGTATAACGTATAACGTATAACGTATAACGTATAACGTATAACGTATAACGTATAACGTATAACGTATAACGTATAACGTATAACGTATAACGTATAACGTATAACGTATAACGTATAACGTATAACGTATAACGTATAACGTATAACGTATAACGTATAACGTATAACGTATAACGTATAACGTATAACGTATAACGTATAACGTATAACGTATAACGTATAAAGTATATCGTGTAACGTCTAACGTATAACGTATAACGTATAACGTATAACGTATAACGTATAACGTACAACGTATAACGTATAACGTATAACGTACAACGTACAAAGTATAACGTATAACGTATAATGTTAAACGTATAACCTATAACGTACAACGTATAACGTTTAGACGTATAACGTATAACGTATAACGTATAACGTATAACGTATAACGTATAACGTATAACGTATAACGTATAACGTATAACGTATAACGTATAACGTATAACGTATAACGTATAACGTATAACGTATAACGTATAACGTATAACGTATAACGTATAACGTATAACGTATAACGTATAACGTATAACGTATAACGTATAACGTATAACGTATAACGTATAACGTATAACGTATAACGTATAACGTATAACGTATAACGTATAACGTATAACGTATAACGTATAACGTATAACGTATAACGTATAACGTATAACGTATAACGTATAACGTATAACGTATAACGTATAACGTATAACGTATAACGTATAACGTATAACGTATAACGTATAACGTATAACGTATAACGTATAACGTATAACGTATAACGTATAACGTATAACGTATAACGTATAACGTATAACGTATAACGTATAACGTATAACGTATAACGTATAACGTATAACGTATAACGTATAACGTATAACGTATAACGTATAACGTATAACGTATAACGTATAACGTATAACGTATAACGTATAACGTATAACGTATAACGTATAACGTATAACGTATAACGTATAACGTATAACGTATAACGTATAACGTATAACGTATAACGTATAACGTATAACGTATAACGTATAACGTATAACGTATAACGTATAACGTATAACGTATAACGTATAACGTATAACGTATAACGTATAACGTATAACGTATAACGTATAACGTATAACGTATAACGTATAACGTATAACGTATAACGTATAACGTATAACGTATAACGTATAACGTATAACGTATAACGTATAACGTATAACGTATAACGTATAACGTATAACGTATAACGTATAACGTATAACGTATAACGTATAACGTATAACGTATAACGTATAACGTATAACGTATAACGTACAACGTACAACGTACAACGTACAACGTACAACGTACAACGTATAACGTGTAACGTTAAACGTATAACGTATAACGTATAACGCTAAACATATAACGTATAACGTATAACGTATAATGTATAACGTATAATGTACAACGTACAACGTATAACGTATAACGTATAACGTATAACGTATAACGTATAACGTATAACGTATAACGTATAACGTATAACGTATAACGTATAACGTATAACGTATAACGTATAACGTATAACGTATAACGTATAACGTATAACGTATAACGTATAACGTATAACGTATAACGTATAACGTATAACGTATAACGTATAACGTATAACGTATAACGTATAACGTATAACGTATAACGTATAACGTACAACGTACAACGTACAACGTACAACGTACAACGTACAACGTACAACGTATAACGTGTAACGTTAAACGTATAACGTATAAAATATAACGTTAAACATGTAACGTATAACGTATAACGTATATCCTATAACGTTAAACGTATAACGTATAACGTATAACTTTTAACGTTAAACATATAACGTATAACGTATAACGTTAAACATATAACGTATAACGTATAACGTATAACGTATAACGAATAACGTATAACGTATAACGTATAACGTATAACGTATAACGTATAACGTATAACGTATAACGTATAACGTATAACGTATAACGTATAACGTATAACGTATAACGTACAACGTACAACGTATAACGTACAACGTACAACGTACAACGTACAACGTATAACGTATAACGTATAACGTATAACTTTTAACGTTAAACATATAACGTATAACGTATAACGTATAACGTATAACGTATAACGTATAACGTATAACGTATAACGTATAACGTATAACGTATAACGTATAACGTATAACGTATAACGTATAACGTATAACGTATAACGTATAACGTATAACGTATAACGTATAACGTATAACGTATAACGTATAACGTATAACGTATAACGTATAACGTATAACGTACAACGTACAACGTACAACGTACAACGTACAACGTATAACGTGTAACGTTAAACGTATAACGTATAACGTATAACGCTAAACATATAACGTATAACGTATAACGTATAATGTATAACGTATAATGTACAACGTACAACGTATAACGTATAACGTATAACGTATAACGTATAACGTATAACGTATAACGTATAACGTATAACGTATAACGTATAACGTATAACGTATAACGTATAACGTATAACGTATAACGTATAACGTATAACGTATAACGTATAACGTATAACGTATAACGTATAACGTATAACGTATAACGTATAACGTATAACGTATAACGTATAACGTATAACGTATAACGTATAACGTATAACGTATAACGTATAACGTATAACGTACAACGTACAACGTACAACGTACAACGTACAACGTACAACGTACAACGTATAACGTGTAACGTTAAACGTATAACGTATAAAATATAACGTTAAACATGTAACGTATAACGTATAACGTATATCCTATAACGTTAAACGTATAACGTATAACGTATAACTTTTAACGTTAAACATATAACGTATAACGTATAACGTTAAACATATAACGTATAACGTATAACGTATAACGTATAACGAATAACGTATAACGTATAACGTATAACGTATAACGTATAACGTATAACGTATAACGTATAACGTATAACGTATAACGTATAACGTATAACGTATAACGTATAACGTATAACGTACAACGTACAACGTATAACGTACAACGTACAACGTACAACGTACAACGTATAACGTATAACGTATAACGTATAACTTTTAACGTTAAACATATAACGTATAACGTATAACGTATAACGTATAACGTATAACGTATAACGTATAACGTATAACGTATAACGTATAACGTATAACGTATAACGTATAACGTATAACGTATAACGTATAACGTATAACGTATAACGTATAACGTATAACGTATAACGTATAACGTATAACGTATAACGTATAACGTGTAACGTATAACGTATAACGTATAACGTATAACGTATAACGTATAACGTATAACGTATAACGTATAACGTATAACGTATAACGTATAACGTATAACGTATAACGTATAACGTATAACGTATAACGTATAACGTATAACGTATAACGTATAACGTATAACGTATAACGTATAACGTATAACGTATAACGTATAACGTAGAACGTATAACGTATAACGTATAACGTATAACGTATAACGTATAACATATAACGTATAACGTTAAACATATAACGTATTTACTTATAACGTATAACGTATAACGTGTAACGTTTAACGTATAACGTATAATGTATAATGTATAACGTTAAACGTATAACGTATAACGTACAACGTATAACGTATAACGTTAAACATATAACGTATAACGTATAACGTATAACGTATAACGTATAACGTATAACGTATAACGTATAACGTATAACGTATAACGTACAACGTATAACGTATAACGTATAACGTATAACGTATAACGTATAATGTTAAACGTATAACGTATAACGTATAACGTATAACGTATAACGTATAACGTATAACGTATAACGTATAACGTATAACGTATAACGTAGAACGTATAACGTATAACGTATAACGTATAACTTTTAACGTTAAACATATAACGTATAACGTATAATGTATAACGTATAACGTATAACGTATAACGTATAACGTATAACGTATAACGTATAACGTATAACGTATAACGTATAACGTATAACGTATAACGTATAACGTATAACGTATAACGTATAACGTATAACGTATAACGTATAACGTATAACGTATAACGTATAACGTATAACGTATAACGTATAACGTATAACGTATAACGTATAACGTATAACGTATAACGTATAACGTATAACGTATAACGTATAACGTATAACGTATAACGTATAACGTATAACGTATAACGTATAACGTATAACGTATAACGTATAACGTATAACGTATAACGTATAACGTATAACGTATAACGTATAACGTATAACGTATAACGTATAACGTATAACGTATAACGTATAACGTATAACGTATAACGTATAACGTATAACGTATAACGTATAACGTATAACGTATAACGTATAACGTATAACGTATAACGTACAACGTATAACGTATAACGTATAACGTATAACGTATAACGTATAATGTTAAACGTATAACGTATAACATATAACTTATAACGTATAACGTATAACGTATAACGTATAACGTATAACGTATAACGTATAACGTATAACGTATAACGTATAACGTATAACGTATAACGTATAACGTATAACGTATAACGTATAAAGTATAACGTGTAACGTCTAACGTATAACGTATAACGTATAACGTATAACGTATAACGTATAACGTATAACGTACAACGTATAACGTATAACTTATAACGTACAACGTACAAAGTATAACGTATAACGTATAATGTTAAACGTATAACCTATAACGTACAACGTATAACGTTTAGACGTATAACGTATAACGTATAACGTATAACGTATAACGTACAACGTATAACGTGTAACGTTAAACGTATAACGTATAAAATATAACGTTAAACATGTAACGTATAACGTATAACGTATATCCTATAACGTTAAACGTATAACGTATAAAATATAACGTTAAACATGTAACGTATAACGTATAACGTATATCCTATAACGTTAAACGTATAACGTATAACGTATAACTTTTAACGTTAAACATATAACGTATAACGTATAACGTATAACGTATAACGAATAACGTATAACGTATAACGTATAACGTATAACGTATAACGTATAACGTATAACGTATAACGTATAACGTATAACGTACAACATACAACGTATAACGTACAACGTACAACGTACAACGTACAACGTATAACGTATAACGTATAACGTATAACGTATAACTTTTAACGTTAAACATATAACGTATAACGTATAACGTATAACGTATAACGTATAACGTATAACGTATAACGTATAACGTATAACGTATAACGTATAACGTATAACGTATAACGTATAACGTATAACGTATAACGTATAACGTAGAACGTATAACGTATAACGTATAACGTATAACGTATAACGTATAACGTATAACATATAACGTATAACGTTAAACATATAACGTATTTACTTATAACGTATAACGTATAACGTGTAACGTTTAACGTATAACGTATAATGTATAATGTATAACGTTAAACGTATAACGTATAACGTACAACGTATAACGTATAACGTTAAACATATAACGTATAACGTATAACGTATAACGTATAACGTATAACGTATAACGTATAACGTATAACGTATAACGTATAACGTATAACGTATAACGTATAACGTACAACGTATAACGTATAACGTATAACGTATAACGTATAATGTTAAACGTATAACGTATAACGTATAACGTATAACGTATAACGTATAACGTATAACGTATAACGTATAACGTATAACGTATAACGTATAACGTATAACGTATAACGTATAACGTATAACGTATAACGTATAACGTATAACGTGTAACGTATAACGTGTAACGTATAACGTATAACGTATAACGTATAACGTATAACGTATAACGTATAACGTATAACGTATAACGTATAACGTATAACGTATAACGTATAACGTATAACGTATAACGTATAACGTATAACGTATAACGTATAACGTATAACGTATAACGTATAACGTATAACGTATAACGTATAACGTATAACGTATAACGTATAACGTATAACGTATAACGTATAACGTATAACGTATAACGTATAACGTATAACGTATAACGTATAACGTATAACGTATAACGTATAACGTATAACGTATAACGTATAACGTATAACGTATAACGTATAACGTATAAAGTATATCGTGTAACGTCTAACGTATAACGTATAACGTATAACGTATAACGTATAACGTATAACGTACAACGTATAACGTATAACGTATAACGTACAACGTACAAAGTATAACGTATAACGTATAATGTTAAACGTATAACCTATAACGTACAACGTATAACGTTTAGACGTATAACGTATAACGTATAACGTATAACGTATAACGTATAACGTATAACGTATAACGTATAACGTATAACGTATAACGTATAACGTATAACGTATAACGTATAACGTATAACGTATAACGTATAACGTATAACGTATAACGTATAACGTATAACGTATAACGTATAACGTATAACGTATAACGTATAACGTATAACGTATAACGTATAACGTATAACGTATAACGTATAACGTATAACGTATAACGTATAACGTATAACGTATAACGTATAACGTATAACGTATAACGTATAACGTATAACGTATAACGTATAACGTATAACGTATAACGTATAACGTATAACGTATAACGTATAACGTATAACGTATAACGTATAACGTATAACGTATAACGTATAACGTATAACGTATAACGTATAACGTATAACGTATAACGTATAACGTATAACGTATAACGTATAACGTATAACGTATAACGTATAACGTATAACGTATAACGTATAACGTATAACGTATAACGTATAACGTATAACGTATAACGTATAACGTATAACGTATAACGTATAACGTATAACGTATAACGTATAACGTATAACGTATAACGTATAACGTATAACGTATAACGTATAACGTATAACGTATAACGTATAACGTATAACGTATAACGTATAACGTATAACGTATAACGTATAACGTATAACGTATAACGTATAACGTATAACGTATAACGTATAACGTATAACGTATAACGTATAACGTATAACGTATAACGTATAACGTATAACGTATAACGTACAACGTACAACGTACAACGTACAACGTACAACGTATAACGTGTAACGTTAAACGTATAACGTATAACGTATAACGCTAAACATATAACGTATAACGTATAACGTATAATGTATAACGTATAACGTATAACGTATAATGTATAACGTATAATGTACAACGTACAACGTATAACGTATAACGTATAACGTATAACGTATAACGTATAACGTATAACGTATAACGTATAACGTATAACGTATAACGTATAACGTATAACGTATAACGTATAACGTATAACGTATAACGTATAACGTATAACGTATAACGTATAACGTATAACGTATAACGTATAACGTATAACGTATAACGTATAACGTATAACGTATAACGTATAACGTATAACGTATAACGTATAACGTATAACGTATAACGTATAACGTATAACGTATAACGTATAACGTATAACGTATAACGTATAACGTATAACGTATAACGTATAACGTATAACGTACAACGTATAACGTATAACGTATAACGTATAACGTATAACGTATAACGTATAACGTATAACGTATAACGTACAACGTACAACGTACAACGTACAACGTACAACGTATAACGTGTAACGTTAAACGTATAACGTATAACGTATAACGCTAAACATATAACGTATAACGTATAACGTATAATGTATAACGTATAATGTACAACGTACAACGTATAACGTATAACGTATAACGTATAACGTATAACGTATAACGTATAACGTATAACGTATAACGTATAACGTATAACGTATAACGTATAACGTATAACGTATAACGTATAACGTATAACGTATAACGTATAACGTATAACGTATAACGTATAACGTATAACGTATAACGTATAACGTATAACGTATAACGTATAACGTATAACGTATAACGTATAACGTATAACGTATAACGTATAACGTATAACGTATAACGTATAACGTATAACGTATAACGTATAACGTATAACGTATAACGTATAACGTATAACGTATAACGTATAACGTATAACGTACAACGTACAACGTACAACGTACAACGTACAACGTATAACGTGTAACGTTAAACGTATAACGTATAAAATATAACGTTAAACATGTAACGTATAACGTATAACGTATATCCTATAACGTTAAACGTATAACGTATAACGTATAACTTTTAACGTTAAACATATAACGTATAACGTATAACGTTAAACATATAACGTATAACGTATAACGTATAACGTATAACGAATAACGTATAACGTATAACGTATAACGTATAACGTATAACGTATAACGTATAACGTATAACGTATAACGTATAACGTATAACGTATAACGTACAACGTACAACGTATAACGTACAACGTACAACGTACAACGTACAACGTATAACGTATAACGTATAACGTATAACTTTTAACGTTAAACATATAACGTATAACGTATAACGTATAACGTATAACGTATAACGTATAACGTATAACGTATAACGTATAACGTATAACGTATAACGTATAACGTATAACGTATAACGTATAACGTATAACGTATAACGTATAACGTATAACGTATAACGTATAACGTATAACGTATAACGTATAACGTATAACGTATAACGTATAACGTATAACGTATAACGTATAACGTATAACGTATAACGTATAACGTATAACGTATAACGTATAACGTATAACGTATAACGTATAACGTATAACGTATAACGTATAACGTATAACGTATAACGTATAACGTATAACGTATAACGTATAACGTATAACGTATAACGTATAACGTATAACGTATAACGTATAACGTATAACGTATAACGTATAACGTATAACGTATAACGTATAACGTATAACGTATAACGTATAACGTATAACGTATAACGTATAACGTATAACGTATAACGTATAACGTATAACGTATAACGTATAACGTATAACGTATAACGTATAACGTATAACGTATAACGTATAACGTATAACGTATAACGTATAACGTATAACGTATAACGTATAACGTATAACGTATAACGTATAACGTATAACGTATAACGTATAACGTATAACGTATAACGTATAACGTATAACGTATAACGTATAACGTATAACGTATAACGTATAACGTATAACGTATAACGTATAACGTATAACGTATAACGTATAACGTATAACGTATAACGTATAACGTATAACGTATAACGTATAACGTATAACGTATAACGTATAACGTATAACGTATAACGTATAACGTATAACGTATAACGTATAACGTATAACGTATAACGTATAACGTATAACGTATAACGTATAACGTATAACGTATAACGTATAACGTATAACGTATAACGTATAACGTATAACGTATAACGTATAACGTATAACGTATAACGTATAACGTATAACGTATAACGTATAACGTATAACGTATAACGTATAACGTATAACGTATAACGTATAACGTATAACGTATAACGTATAACGTATAACGTATAACGTATAACGTATAACGTATAACGTATAACGTATAACGTATAACGTATAACGTATAACGTATAACGTATAACGTATAACGTATAACGTATAACGTATAACGTATAACGTATAACGTATAACGTATAACGTATAACGTATAACGTATAACGTATAACGTATAACGAATAACGTACAACGTACAACGTACAACGTACAACGTACAACGTATAACGTGTAACGTTAAACGTATAACGTATAACGTATAACGCTAAACATATAACGTATAACGTATAACGTATAATGTATAACGTATAATGTACAACGTACAACGTATAACGTATAACGTATAACGTATAACGTATAACGTATAACGTATAACGTATAACGTATAACGTATAACGTATAACGTATAACGTATAACGTATAACGTATAACGTATAACGTATAACGTATAACGTATAACGTATAACGTATAACGTATAACGTATAACGTATAACGTATAACGTATAACGTATAACGTATAACGTATAACGTATAACGTATAACGTATAACGTATAACGTATAACGTATAACGTATAACGTACAACGTATAACGTATAACGTATAACGTATAACGTATAACGTATAACGTATAACGTATAACGTATAACGTACAACGTACAACGTACAACGTACAACGTACAACGTATAACGTGTAACGTTAAACGTATAACGTATAACGTATAACGCTAAACATATAACGTATAACGTATAACGTATAATGTATAACGTATAATGTACAACGTACAACGTATAACGTATAACGTATAACGTATAACGTATAACGTATAACGTATAACGTATAACGTATAACGTATAACGTATAACGTATAACGTATAACGTATAACGTATAACGTATAACGTATAACGTATAACGTATAACGTATAACGTATAACGTATAACGTATAACGTATAACGTATAACGTATAACGTATAACGTATAACGTATAAACGTATAACGTATAACGTATAACGTATAACGTATAACGTATAACGTATAACGTATAACGTATAACGTATAACGTATAACGTATAACGTATAACGTATAACGTATAACGTATAACGTATAACGTATAACGTATAACGTATAACGTATAACGTATAACGTATAACGTATAACGTATAACGTATAACGTATAACGTATAACGTATAACGTATAACGTATAACGTATAACGTATAACGTATAACGTATAACGTATAACGTATAACGTATAACGTATAACGTATAACGTATAACGTATAACGTATAACGTATAACGTATAACGTATAACGTATAACGTATAACGTATAACGTATAACGTATAACGTATAACGTATAACGTATAACGTATAACGTATAACGTATAACGTATAACGTATAACGTATAACGTATAACGTATAACGTATAACGTATAACGTATAACGTATAACGTATAACGTATAACGTATAACGTATAACGTATAACGTATAACGTATAACGTATAAAGTATAACGTGTAACGTCTAACGTATAACGTATAACGTATAACGTATAACGTATAACGTATAACGTATAACGTATAACGTATAACGTATAACGTATAACGTACAACGTATAACGTATAACGTATAACGTATAACGTATAACGTATAACGTATAACGTATAACGTACAACGTACAACGTACAACGTACAACGTACAACGTATAACGTGTAACGTTAAACGTATAACGTATAACGTATAACGCTAAACATATAACGTATAACGTATAACGTATAATGTATAACGTATAATGTACAACGTACAACGTATAACGTATAACGTATAACGTATAACGTATAACGTATAACGTATAACGTATAACGTATAACGTATAACGTATAACGTATAACGTATAACGTATAACGTATAACGTATAACGTATAACGTATAACGTATAACGTATAACGTATAACGTATAACGTATAACGTATAACGTATAACGTATAACGTATAACGTATAACGTATAACGTATAACGTATAACGTATAACGTATAACGTATAACGTATAACGTATAACGTATAACGTATAACGTATAACGTATAACGTATAACGTATAACGTATAACGTATAACGTATAACGTATAACGTATAACGTATAACGTATAACGTATAACGTATAACGTATAACGTATAACGTATAACGTATAACGTATAACGTATAACGTATAACGTATAACGTATAACGTATAACGTATAACGTATAACGTATAACGTATAACGTATAACGTATAACGTATAACGTATAACGTATAACGTATAACGTATAACGTATAACGTATAACGTATAACGTATAACGTATAACGTATAACGTATAACGTATAACGTATAACGTATAACGTATAACGTATAACGTATAACGTATAACGTATAACGTATAACGTATAACGTATAACGTATAACGTATAACGTATAACGTATAACGTATAACGTATAACGTATAACGTATAACGTATAACGTATAACGTATAACGTATAACGTATAACGTATAACGTATAACGTATAACGTATAACGTATAACGTATAACGTATAACGTATAACGTATAACGTATAACGTATAACGTATAACGTATAACGTATAACGTATAACGTATAACGTATAACGTATAACGTATAACGTATAACGTATAACGTATAACGTATAACGTATAAAGTATAACGTGTAACGTCTAACGTATAACGTATAACGTATAACGTATAACGTATAACGTACAAAGTATAACGTATAACGTATAACGTACAACGTACAAAGTATAACGTATAACGTATAATGTTAAACGTATAACCTATAACGTACAACGTATAACGTTTAGACGTCTAACGTATAACGTATAACGTATAACGTATAACGTATAACGTATAACGTATAACGTATAACGTATAACGTATAACGTATAACGTATAACGTATAACGTATAACGTATACCGTATAACGTATAACGTATAACGTATAACGTATAACGTATAACGTATACCGTATAACGTATAACGTATAACGTATAACGTATAACGTATAACGTATAACGTATAACGTATAACGTATAACGTATAACGTATAACGTATAACGTATAACGTATAACGTATAACGTATAACGTATAACGTATAACGTATAACGTATAACGTACAACGTACAACGTACAACGTACAACGTACAACGTATAACGTGTAACGTTAAACGTATAACGTATAAAATATAACGTTAAACATGTAACGTATAACGTATAACGTATATCCTATAACGTTAAACGTATAACGTATAACGTATAACTTTTAACGTTAAACATATAACGTATAACGTATAACGTTAAACATATAACGTATAACGTATAACGTATAACGTATAACGTATAACGAATAACGTATAACGTATAACGTATAACGTATAACGTATAACGTATAACGTATAACGTATAACGTATAACGTATAACGTATAACGTATAACGTACAACGTACAACGTATAACGTACAACGTACAACGTACAACGTACAACGTATAACGTATAACTTTTAACGTTAAACATATAACGTATAACGTATAACGTATAACGTATAACGTATAACGTATAACGTATAACGTATAACGTATAACGTATAACGTATAACGTATAACGTATAACGTATAACGTATAACGTATAACGTATAACGTATAACGTATAACGTATAACGTATAACGTATAACGTATAACGTATAACGTATAACGTATAACGTATAACGTATAACGTATAACGTATAACGTATAACGTACAACGTACAACGTACAACGTACAACGTACAACGTACAACGTATAACGTGTAACGTTAAACGTATAACGTATAACGTATAACGCTAAACATATAACGTATAACGTATAACGTATAATGTATAACGTATAATGTACAACGTACAACGTATAACGTATAACGTATAACGTATAACGTATAACGTATAACGTATAACGTATAACGTATAACGTATAACGTATAACGTATAACGTATAACGTATAACGTATAACGTATAACGTATAACGTATAACGTATAACGTATAACGTATAACGTATAACGTATAACGTATAACGTATAACGTATAACGTATAACGTATAACGTATAACGTATAACGTATAACGTATAACGTATAACGTATAACGTATAACGTATAACGTATAACGTATAACGTATAACGTATAACGTATAACGTATAACGTATAACGTATAACGTATAACGTATAACGTATAACGTATAACGTATAACGTATAA
>CAKAJA020000425.1:0-5000 GCA_916610235.2 Lasioglossum morio
TGAGCGTTGAAACTTCGAAAAACTGCATTAAACGCGGTATTATACGGGGATCTAACATTTAGAATCGTCCGAAACAGCCAGGAAAAAAGTTTACTCTTGACGCTGGGACTTGGAAAATTTTCGCTCGAGCTCCGTCGCTTCGTCCAACCGACGCGCCAGAACGCTCTTCGCGAGTCGCTCGATCGTCCGACTAGATGACCCGCTCGAGGGTTATTTCGATTTTTCTCGAAAAATACTCATCCGAGAGCGTTGAAACTTCGAAAAACTGCATTAAACGCGGTATTATAGAGGGATCTAACGTTTAGAATCGTGCGAAACAGCCAGGAAAAAAGTTACTCTTGACGCGGGGACTTGGTAAAATTTCGCTCGAGCTCCGTCGCCTCGTCCAACCGACGCGCCAGAACGCCCTTCGCGAGACGCTCGGTCGTCCGACTAGATGACCCGCTCGACGGTTATTTCGATTTTTTCTCGAAAAATACTCATCCGAGTGCGTTGAAACTTCGTAAAACTGCATTAAACGCGGTATTATACAGGGATCTAACATTTAGAATCGTGCGAAACAGCCAGGAAAAAAGTTTACTCTTGACGCGGGGACTTGGAAAAATTTCGCTCGACCTCCGTCGCTTCGTCCAACCGACGCGCCAGAACGCTCCTCGCGAGTCGCTCGATCGTTCGACTAGATGACCCGCTCGACGGTTATTTCGATTTTTCTCGAAAAATACTCATCCGAGAGCGTTGAAACTTCGTAAAACTGCATTAAACGCAGTATTATACAGGGATCTAACATTTAGAATCGGTGCGAAACAGCCAGGAAAAAAGTTTACTCTTGACGCGGGGACTTGGAAAATTTTCGCTCGAGCTCCGTAGCCTCGTCCAACCGACGCGCCAGAACCCACGTCGCGAGTCGCTCGATCTTCCGACTAGATGACCCGCTCGACGGTTATTTCGATTTTTCTCGAAAAATACTCATCCGAGAGCGTTGAAACTTCGAAAAACTGCATTAAACGCGGTATTATAGAGGGATCTAACGTTTAGAATCGTGCGAAACAGCCAGGAAAAAAGTTTACTCTTGACGCTGGGACTTGGAAAATTTTCGCTCGAGCTCCGTCGCTTCGTCCAACCGACGCGCCAGAACGCTCTTCGCGAGTCGCTCGATCGTCCGACTAGATGACCCGCTCGAGGGTTATTTCGATTTTTCTCGAAAAATACTCATCCGAGAGCGTTGAAACTTCGAAAAACTGCATTAAACGCGGTATTATACGGGGATCTAACATTTAGAATCGTCCGAAACAGCCAGGAAAAAAGTTTACTCTTGACGCTGGGACTTGGAAAATTTTCGCTCGAGCTCCGTCGCTTCGTCCAACCGACGCGCCAGAACGCTCTTCGCGAGTCGCTCGATCGTCCGACTAGATGACCCGCTCGAGGGTTATTTCGATTTTTCTCGAAAAATACTCATCCGAGAGCGTTGAAACTTCGAAAAACTGCATTAAACGCGGTATTATAGAGGGATCTAACGTTTAGAATCGTGCGAAACAGCCAGGAAAAAAGTTTACTCTTGACGCGGGGACTTGGTAAAATTTCGCTCGAGCTCCGTCGCCTCGTCCAACCGACGCGCCAGAACGCACTTCGCGAGACGCTCGGTCGTCCGACTAGATGACCCGCTCGAGGGTTATTTCGATTTTTCTCGAAAAATACTCATCCGAGAGCGTTGAAACTTCGAAAAACTGCATTAAACGCGGTATTATACAGGGATCTAACATTTAGAATCGTGCGAAACAGCCAGGAAAAAAGTTTACTCTTGACGCGGGGACTTGGAAAAATTTCGCTCGAGCTCCGTCGCCTCGTCCAACCGACGCGCCAGAACGCACTTCGCGAGTCGCTCGATCGTCCGACTAGATGACCCGCTCGACGGTTATTTCGATTTTTCTCGAAAAATACTCATCCGAGAGCGTTGAAACTTCGTAAAACTGCATTAAACGCGGTATTATACAGGGATCTAACATTTAGAATCGTGCGAAACAGCCAGGAAAAAAGTTTACTCTTGCCGCGGGGACTTGGAAAATTTTCGCTCGAGCTCCGTCGCCTCGTCCAACCGACGCGCCAGAACGCACTTCGCGAGTCGCTCGATCGTTCGACTAGATGACCCGCTCGACGGTTATTTCGATTTTTCTCGAAAAATACTCATCCGAGAGCGTTGAAACTTCGAAAAACTGCATTAAACGCGGTATTATACAGGGATCTAACATTTAGAATCGTGCGAAACAGCCAGGAAAAAAGTTTACTCTTGACGCGGGGACTTGGAAAAATTTCGCTCGAGCTCCGTCGCCTCGTCCAACCGACGCGCCAGAACGCACTTCGCGAGTCGCTCGATCGTTCGACTAGATGACCCACTCGACGGTTATTTCGATTTTTCTCGAAAAATACTCATCCGAGAGCGTTGAAACTTCGAAAAACTGCATTAAACGCGGTATTATACAGGGATCTAACATTTAGAATCGTGCGAAACAGCCAGGAAAAAAGTTTACTCTTGACGCGGGGACTTGGAAAATTTTCGCTCGAGCTCCGTAGCCTCGTCCAACCGACGCGCCAGAACCCACGTCGCGAGTCGCTCGATCTTCCGACTAGATGACCCGCTCGACGGTTATTTCGATTTTTCTCGAAAAATACTCATCCGAGAGCGTTGAAACTTCGAAAAACTGCATTAAACGCGGTATTATAGAGGGATCTAACGTTTAGAATCGTGCGAAACAGCCAGGAAAAAAGTTTACTCTTGACGCGGGGACTTGGTAAAATTTCGCTCGAGCTCCGTCGCCTCGTCCAACCGAAACGCCAGAACGCACTTCGCGAGACGCTCGGTCGTCCGACTAGATGACCCGCTCGAGGGTTATTTCGATTTTTCTCGAAAAATACTCATCCGAGAGCGTTGAAACTTCGTAAAACTGCATTAAACGCGGTATTATACAGGGATCTAACATTTAGAATCGTGCGAAACAGCCAGGAAAAAAGTTTACTCTTGACGCGGGGACTTGGTAAAATTTCGCTCGAGCTCCGTCGCCTCGTCCAACCGACGCGCCAGAACGCACTTCGCGAGACGCTCGGTCGTCCGACTAGATGACCCGCTCGAGGGTTATTTCGATTTTTCTCGAAAAATACTCATCCGAGAGCGTTGAAACTTCGTAAAACTGCATTAAACGCGGTATTATACAGGGATCTAACATTTAGAATCGTGCGAAACAGCCAGGAAAAAAGTTTACTCTTGACGCGGGGACTTGGTAAAATTTCGCTCGAGCTCCGTCGCCTCGTCCAACCGACGCGCCAGAACGCACTTCGCGAGACGCTCGGTCGTCCGACTAGATGACCCGCTCGACGGTTATTTCGATTTTTCTCGAAAAATACTCATCCGAGAGCGTTGAAACTTCGAAAAACTGCATTAAACGCGGTATTATACAGGGATCTAACATTTAGAATCGTGCGAAATAGCCAGGAAAAAAGTTTACTCTTGACGCGGGGACTTGGAAAAATTTCGCTCGAGCTCCGTCGCCTCGTCCAACCGACGCGCCAGAACGCACTTCGCGAGTCGCTCGATCGTCCGACTAGATGACCCGCTCGACGGTTATTTCGATTTTTCTCGAAAAATACTCATCCGAGAGCGTTGAAACTTCGTAAAACTGCATTAAACGCGGTATTATACAGGGATCTAACATTTAGAATCGTGCGAAACAGCCAGGAAAAAAGTTTACTCTTGCCGCGGGGACTTGGAAAATTTTCGCTCGAGCTCCGTCGCCTCGTCCAACCGACGCGCCAGAACGCACTTCGCGAGTCGCTCGATCGTTCGACTAGATGACCCGCTCGACGGTTATTTCGATTTTTCTCGAAAAATACTCATCCGAGAGCGTTGAAACTTCGAAAAACTGCATTAAACGCGGTATTATACAGGGATCTAACATTTAGAATCGTGCGAAACAGCCAGGAAAAAAGTTTACTCTTGACGCGGGGACTTGGTAAAATTTCGCTCGAGCTCCGTCGCCTCGTCCAACCGACGCGCCAGAACGCACTTCGCGAGACGCTCGGTCGTCCGACTAGATGACCCGCTCGAGGGTTATTTCGATTTTTCTCGAAAAATACTCATCCGAGAGCGTTGAAACTTCGTAAAACTGCATTAAACGCGGTATTATACAGGGATCTAACATTTAGAATCGTGCGAAACAGCCAGGAAAAAAGTTTACTCTTGACGCGGGGACTTGGTAAAATTTCGCTCGAGCTCCGTCGCCTCGTCCAACCGACGCGCCAGAACGCACTTCGCGAGACGCTCGGTCGTCCGACTAGATGACCCGCTCGAGGGTTATTTCGATTTTTCTCGAAAAATACTCATCCGAGAGCGTTGAAACTTCGTAAAACTGCATTAAACGCGGTATTATACAGGGATCTAACATTTAGAATCGTGCGAAACAGCCAGGAAAAAAGTTTACTCTTGACGCGGGGACTTGGAAAAATTTCGCTCGAGCTCCGTCGCTTCGTCCAACCGACGCGCCAGAACGCCCTTCGCGAGACGCTCGGTCGTCCGACTAGATGACCCGCTCGACGGTTATTTCGATTTTTCTCGAAAAATACTCATCCGAGAGCGTTGAAACTTCGAAAAACTGCATTAAACGCGGTATTATACAGGGATCTAACATTTAGAATCGTCCGAAACAGCCAGGAAAAAAGTTTACTCTTGACGCTGGGACTTTGAAAAATTTCGCTCGTTCGATCGTGGTAAGTTATCCGCCCGAACATTATTTTCAATTTATTCGATAAATAATGGTCGTAGAGCTTTGAAACTTGATATTTATTGTTAAAATGCGTTATTATACAATGATCTAACATTTATAATAATCTACTAACGATAGAAAAAAAGTTTACTCTTGACGCTGGGACTTTGAAAAATTTCGCTCGTTCGATCGTGGTAAGTTATCCGCCCGAACATTATTTTCAATTTATTCGATAAATAATGGTCGTAG
>CAKAJA020000425.1:10000-25000 GCA_916610235.2 Lasioglossum morio
GACCGCTGCTTCTACAAACTAAGCCAGAGAGCCGGCTGCGCGAGTCCGCCAGTTGTATCGAATAAAAAAATATTTTATGAAGAATACGTTCCGAAGATAAACGGTGCTTTTCCGAGAGGACCGGTCGCGTGACGCTCCGACTAAAGCCTATGCACCACGACTTCCCGACGATGACACCCTACTCTCTGTGTGGCCCAATAGTGCGCGCAGACGAGCGTGGGACGAAGAACTTCGGGGATGATCGCGCGTGTACGGCCGCAGAGAGGAACGCCGCCGATTCGTGAGTTCGCTTGTATCGGAATCGCATTCGTTTCCTCGTGCACACAACCAAACATTTTATAGAAATGTGTTTATCGAGAAGAGAGGACCGGCTCGTGATGCTCGCTTTTAAAGCAGTCGTGAGTCTGACACCCTACTCCGTGCCGTGTGGCCCAATAGTGCGCACCACGTGAGCTTGGGACGAATGACCGCTGCCAGAGCCGGCTGTGAAGTCCCTCCGTTCTCACATTTCGAATAAAAGAAAAATAGAGGAGAGGAAAATGTTTCTCTGGATCCAGTATCCGGGATGTGTCTCTCTACGAGAGATCCCCGTCGTTTCACAGAGAATAAAATTCCTCTCCGCGTTTTCCACGTTACATAGGCTTTTCAATGTACTGTTCGCCCGGCCGTCAGATACTCGCTAGTCTCGCGGGTATTCTGACGGTTTTATTTTTCCGTTTCTACGGACGACGACAGTGTCGTTCTTAAAACGACGCCTGAATCTCCTTCGCGCGCTGGTTGGAGCTTTCAGGTATCGGCGTTCTTTTACGAACCGCAGAACAAGAGACATAACATATATTGATTATAAATCAAAAATATATACGATTACCCTGAACGGTGGATCACTTGGCTCGTGGGTCGATGAAGAACGCAGCTAATTGCGCGTCAACGTGTGAACTGCAGGACACATGAACATCGACATTTCGAACGCACATTGCGGTCCACGGATACAATTCCTGGACCACGCCTGGCTGAGGGTCGTTTACGTAACCAAATACTGCTTGCGTTGCTCTTGTAAGTCCCCGCCGTCGCTTACCTCTCCAAAAGTATATTTGGAGGGCGCAAAGAGCGTTTCTGAGTCGGGTTGCAAAGATGCGTACGTACGAGCGATAGATGGGCGTTTCGTCGGCGTTTGCCGCGGTTCGGTGAAAATTGCTGATTTCGCATTGCGTCTTAGACAACAGAGATAGAGTTTGTCAAAGTTTCTTCCACGAGAAGCGAAGTAGGGATTGGTATTTCTTACGTTCGAACTTGCGTGAGTGTTTTACGGTGTCGTGAGTCGTTATATACGACCGCCCGTAGGCACCGCTTCGACTTAGGATCTCCAAATCTCTCACCTTCTCTAGCGAGAAACGATTCGCCTTGCGAGAGAAAGCCGTTATCACTCTTGAACATTTAACGCGCTCCCGACGTCGCCTGAAATGATGCGTATACGAAAGACGCGTAGAAAATATATAAAAGAGTCTCAAGAGACTACAGAGATGGACACACAAAAATATGAAAGAGAAAAGGAATACTGTTGTGGCACACACAGTGTGTTTGTGTGTGAGTGTGTGTGTCGTGTGCAATATTATAAGCCCCAGGGAGAGAATATGCCTGTGCGTGGATGCGTTTCTCTGAGAACACTCTACTTATGGCGGAGGGTCGTCGTTGTGTCAAGCAACACAGCGATATTTCGACAAACATATATATTACAACCTTCGAGTCTTCGAGGGAGAGAGTGAGAAGAAAAGAAGACACAAACAGTGGTCTCTCGTTTTCTACGAACGCTTTGATGTTCGATGGACAGCGGAGCAACGAGCGCAGCAATGTGCGGGATGAGCACGTCGTACTTGATCGGGTCGGAATTATTCCCCGTCGTCGACGTGTCCTCGCTAATCTGTGAAGATTGCCATTCCATCGCCACGTTCGTTGAATCGGTATTCAACTTCTCTCCAGCTCTCTCGATGGGTCTCTTTGGTTTTATGTGAGAAGAGATATCGTCTTGTGTTTGTGCGCGCAACGTTTCTGCACCCCCGTGATGAAAGTAAGAGAAGAGAAATCCCACCGGGTTATATGTATTATAACTTTTATAATATATATACTCCTCTATTGGCGAGGCTTTTTCGAACGATTGATTGTCACACGACTACAAGACACACCACACACGTTATATTACACACTTGTGTTCACGCACGGAACAGCACCGCAGGGAGAAAGATAATTTACAAAAGAATTAACCCCTTTGTCGGTCGCCCCATGTCTTTTCTTTTTCTTCGTTTTTGTCGATTCGTGTGGAACCGCGCGATCTTGTCGGTCGTCCAGTCCCCGGAAGTTCTTTTCGACGGACGTTAAAGTTAACCGGCACAGATCGTCTAGCGAGAGTTTCCGATCGACGAGCAAAACGAAGAAAAGAAGTTTTAAGACACTTTGGTGTGGCGCTTAAGGCATATTGGTTTTCTTGTATATATATTATCTTCTCTTCTGTCGTGTAGTGTTGTTTCGTTTTCTTTTTTTTTCTTTTTTTTTTGTGCTCTGTACGTTTTCGCGAGTACTACTTTTTTTTTACGCTCTTTCGTAGAAACACAAAAATATTTTATTTCACGTACGACGACCTCAGAGTAGGCGAGATTACCCGCTGAATTTAAGCATATTACTAAGCGGAGGAAAAGAAACTAACAAGGATTTCCTTAGTAGCGGCGAGCGAACAGGAATTAGCCCAGCACTGAATCCCGCGGTTCTGCCGTTGGGAAATGTAGTGTTCAGGAGGGTCAATTTATCCCGAGACGTCGAACCGCGTCCAAGTCCATCTTGAATGGGGCCATTTACCCGTAGAGGGTGCCAGGCCCGTAGCGACTGGTACGCGTTTCGGGAGGACCTCTCCTTAGAGTCGGGTTGCTTGAGAGTGCAGCCCTAAGTGGGTGGTAAACTCCATCTAAGGCTAAATATGACCACGAGACCGATAGCGAACAAGTACCGTGAGGGAAAGTTGAAAAGAACTTTGAAGAGAGAGTTCAAGAGTACGTGAAACCGTTCAGGGGTAAACCTGAGAAACCCAAAAGATCGAATGGGGAGATTCATCGTCGACGAGGCTGGCTTTCGTTGGTGCGCAGATAGCCCGCAATGGGTCATTTCGGTGATTCCAGTGCGAGGGTACACCATCAACGTTTGATGTTCCGGTCGCGTAGTCGTGCACTTCTCCCTTAGTAGAACGTCGCGACCCGTTGCGTGTCGGTCTACGGTTCGAGGCCGTTGCCTGTCGTGTCGCGTTCGCGCGCACACGGCAGACGCTCGATCACCTGGCCGGCTGCGTGACGGTACTCTGACGGTATCGGGCCGCAACCAATCCATTTTCGAATGTGTGTGCGTCAGGCCCGCCGCAAGCTCGGTTAGTTTGTCACCCGGATGGTACGGACCTAGCGCCGGCTCCGGGCCTAACCAGCTGTTAGCAGGCGGTGTCCTCGGACTGGCCAAGCTTTGAATTACCGGTCAGCGACGCTACTGCTTTGGGTACTCTCAGGACCCGTCTTGAAACACGGACCAAGGAGTCTAACATGTGCGCGAGTCATTGGGACATGTAAACCTAAAGGCGCAATGAAAGTAAAGGTCGTATCTTAGCGTCGACCAAGGGAGGATGGGCCGCGTCACGATGCGGCCTCGCACTCCCGGGGCGTCTCGTTCTCATTGCGAGAAGAGGCGCACCCAGAGCGTACACGTTGGGACCCGAAAGATGGTGAACTATGCCTGGTCAGGACGAAGTCAGGGGAAACCCTGATGGAGGTCCGTAGCGATTCTGACGTGCAAATCGATCGTCGGAACTGGGTATAGGGGCGAAAGACTAATCGAACCATCTAGTAGCTGGTTCCCTCCGAAGTTTCCCTCAGGATAGCTGGCACTCGCTCGTTCCTCTTTTGATGAACGTGTGCGAGTCTCATCTGGTAAAGCGAATGATTAGAGGCCTTGGGGCCGAAACGACCTCAACCTATTCTCAAACTTTAAATGGGTGAGATCTCTGGCTTGCTTGGATCAATGAAGCCACGAGATTATAATATATGGATCAGAGTGCCAAGTGGGCCAATTTTGGTAAGCAGAACTGGCGCTGTGGGATGAACCAAACGCAGAGTTAAGGCGCCTAAGTCGACGCTTATGGGATACCATGAAAGGCGTTGGTTGCTTAAGACAGCAGGACGGTGGCCATGGAAGTCGGAATCCGCTAAGGAGTGTGTAACAACTCACCTGCCGAAGCAACTAGCCCTGAAAATGGATGGCGCTGAAGCGTCGCGCCTATACTCCGCCGTCAGCGGCAAGTGAGGTTGACGTTAGCTTTTTTTAAAGGCGCGTCTTCCATGAAGCTCTGACGAGTAGGAGGGTCGCGGCGGTGTGCGCAGAAGGGTCTGGGCGTGAGCCTGCCTGGAGCCGCCGTCGGTGCAGATCTTGGTGGTAGTAGCAAATACTCCAGCGAGGCCCTGGAGGACTGACGTGGAGAAGGGTTTCGTGTGAACAGCCGTTGCACACGAGTCAGTCGATCCTAAGCCCTAAGAGAAATCCTATGTAGATGAGGTGTCCTAAGTGAGAGAAAGCAACAAACAAAAATGAGAGAGAGATACACACCCATCGGGCGAAAGGGAATCCGGTTTCTATTCCGGAACCCGGCAGCGGAACCGCATACCATTCGGGCCCTCGTAAGAGTGTTCGTCGGGGTAACCCAAAATGACCTGGAGACGCCGTCGGGAGATCCGGGGAGAGTTTTCTTTTCTGTATAAGCGTTCGAGTTCCCTGGAAACCTCTAGCAGGGAGATAGGGTTTGGAACGCGAAGAGCACCGCAGTTGCGGCGGTGTCCGGATCTTCCCCTCGGACCTTGAAAATCCAGGAGAGGGCCACGTGGAGGTGTCGCGCCGGTTCGTACCCATATCCGCAGCAGGTCTCCAAGGTAAAGAGCCTCTAGTCGATAGATTAATGTAGGTAAGGGAAGTCGGCAAATTGGATCCGTAACTTCGGAATAAGGATTGGCTCTGAGGAGCGGGGCGTGTCGGGCTTGGTCGGGAAGCGGGTCTGGCTGACGTGCCGGGCCTGGGCGAGGTGAACACATTATTACTAATGCTGGGATCCGAGCTCGGTCCCGTGCCTTGGCCTCCCGCGGATCTTCCTTGCTGCGAGGCTTTCGTCTAGAACGGCGATCGTCCTCTTCGGCCGCCATTCAACGCTCAGCTCAGAACTGGCACGGACTAGGGGAATCCGACTGTCTAATTAAAACAAAGCATTGCGATGGCCCCCACGGGTGTTGACGCAATGTGATTTCTGCCCAGTGCTCTGAATGTCAACGTGAAGAAATTCAAAAAAGCGCGGGTAAACGGCGGGAGTAACTATGACTCTCTTAAGGTAGCCAAATGCCTCGTCATCTAATTAGTGACGCGCATGAATGGATTAACGAGATTCCCTCTGTCCCTATCTACTGGGGCGGGGACAGTTGCTGGGTCTCTCGTGGGTCGAATGGGCGCCTCTGGCGGTCCCACGATATGCAGAACATGAACTCACTGAGCTGCACTGGTGCTGCGGCGATGACCGAAAAGTGAGAACGACCAGCTTTTGCTCGGTTCGTCGCTGGCACGTTGAGAACGAGCCGTGCCAGCGTAGCGATGCAGTAGCATCATTGTATTGTATAGAAGAAGCGGGAGGATTCATACAGATTTATCTGTTTTGTGTTTTTCCCGTTTTCGAAAGCAATACGCCGCTACGGTTCTTAGAAGAGGGGCTTCTTGAACTTAGGCGGGCGGACAGCGGAGCAGCACACAGCATGATACGGGAAGAGCACGTCGCACAGGATCGGGTTGAAGTATCCCCGTCGTCGACGCGTCCTCGTTAATCTGGGTGACTGCCATTCTGTCGCCTGGTTCTGAAAGCAACACGCTGCTGGAACTTAGGTGGATGGACAGCGGAGCGGCGCACAGCACGATGCGGGAAGAGCACGTTGCACATGATCGGGTTGAAGCATCCCCGTCGTCAACGTGTCCTCGCTAATCTGTGCGACCGCCATTCTGTCGCCTGGTTTCAAAAGCAACACGCCGACAGTACTTAGGCGAATGAACATCGGAGCGGCGCACGGCACGATGCGGGACGAGCACGTTGCACATGATCGGGTTGAAGTATCCCCGTCGTCAGCGTGTCCCCGCTAATCTGTGTGACCGCCATTTCGTCGCCGGGTTTCTGTAAGCAACACGCTTCTAGAACTTATCGTGTTCGCTGTCGTGAAGACTCGCTAAGGGATGGGCTCACATTCCCCGGAGAGCTCGGCCTCTGTAAAGGAGCACCCGGTGCTCTAGCTACACTTGCGCCTCCACGCGGTCCCGCTGGATGGCAGGCTCTTCGGAGTCTGTGAAACTAAACGAAGTGTAGTGGAGTGGAGGAGACAACCACTCTAAGTCCACGTCTCCCACGTGTTTGCCGTGCGTGGCGACCCTTGTCGTCGGAAAAGGGGATCCTGGGATCTGAGGGGGCCCACTCCTGCGGGTGTGACGTCCCCAACACGTACCTTTGGCCTCCGCTTCGACTAGATGGGCGGCTAGGCGAGAAAATAACCCTATGCCTAGTCAATCGGCTCGGAAGGATCAATAGCTCCGGCGATGTGGTCCTTCTGGGGTGAGGAAGCGGTAGGTGGTTGAACAGACTACTGGTAGGCCACCGACATCCGCGGACTATATCCTGGGCGACGCGCTAACCTGCCGGAGGCAGGTTCCATTTTGAGGGTCCAGTGAGGCTGGTGCCGTGCCAGGATGAATTGAACGCAAAAATTTCATGGAAACTCGAAATCAAAAACAGAGAGTCAAGTCGTCGGGACCAGTGCAAGGCGAAGCCAAGCATGAAGCCGCCGCAGCTGGGGTAGGGTTGGCTGAAATTAGCGTACCTACACCAGTGTCCGTCAAAGTCGAGAGGACCGAGGATGTGCTCCTGAGCCAGCCTAGCGTGACCCTCGAAAGGTGCGATGCACCAAAGAAGAGCAAGAGTAAGAATCTTGTACCGGTCGTGAAAGCGCCGTGCAAGACTTGCTCTTGCAAAGAGACGAAGAACTCTCCCCCGTCCGAGGGAAGTTCGAAGAAGAAGCAGGGGCAAGGTGCGAACCTTGTCTCTGGGAATGGCGAAGCGCTCGGCGAGGGTACCTCAAAGAGCCACGATATCCATTCGGGCAAGAAGAAAGCCGTGAAGGCTTCTTCTGCCAAAAAGGACAAACGCTCCGCCAAGGTGGCACCAGCCGAAGCAGAGCGTAAGCGACTGGGAGGGAAACCGGTGGAGGCGGTTCCCGGGCCCAGAGTACGGCCTCTCGATCTCATCAGAGACGAAGCCTTTGAGCAAGTCGAGACCATAGCTAAACGGAGTAGCACCCAGGGTGTCTCCAAAGAAGCTGCGGCCACGATTATGCAAAGTGCGAATGCACTCAATCAGCTCGTCCAGGAACTTATTCAGCGGAATAGTTTCCTCGAAGGACAGCTGGCAGCGGTCAGGGCAGATACAGCTAGACCGTCTGCACCGAGTGCAGTGACTGCGTCAAAGACTGCCCCGCGGTCTGCGACCAGTCAAGCTGGTAAGCGCGCCCACTCGACCTACGCCGATGCGGTTAGGGTCGAGTGTAGTAAAGTCCCCCCGGACGCAGTTAAGCCACCACAGCACGTGGTAAGGATTTTTCCGCCGAAGGGCACGGAGCAGAGCAGCGAAGCGACTAAGCGGACTGTTCTCTCTGTCGTGAAACCTGCGAAGGAGAAGATCCGCGTGAGGTCAGTACGACTCATCCACTCCGGTGGCATCGTAGTCGAGACCGAGCGCAAAGAAGATCTTCAAGTCTTCACGGGGAGTAAGGGACTGAAAGAGAAAGGACTTTCGGTCTCTATGCCGTCCAAACGGAACCCGTCACTCATTGTGTACGATGTTCCGAAGAAGATGGCAAGAGAAGAGGTTGCTTCCAATCTGTGGAAGCAAAACCTCTCCGATATGACTCAGAAAGAGTTTACCTCTAACCTGAAGGTCAGCTACCAAGCTGGTCCTAAGGGCAGGGAGGCGACCAACTGGGTCATCGATGTCAGTCCGCAGGTTCGCCAGCGGCTGAAAAGTGGGGTAGCACGCGTGTACCTTGGCTGGTCAGCTTGTCGTGTACAGGACTATGTCACGGTCACGCGGTGCTTCAAGTGCCAGAAGTTTGGCCACACGGCTAAACGATGCAAGCACAAAGACGACATCTGTGGTCACTGCGCTGAGAAGGGTCACACCTTCGCCACCTGCAGCAAGAAGAGTGGACAGCCGGTCTGCTCGAATTGCAAGGAGCGTGGTAAGCCTTATGGCCACAGATCCCGAGACAAGCTGTGCGCTTCCTACCAGGTCGCGTTACAGCAAGTAGTCGCTCGAACCAACTATGGCTGAGCGCACCGGAGATAGACAACGATCTCAGAGGCCGATTCGAATCGTGCAGCATAATATGCGGCGAGCTCGGATCGTAACCGATGAAATCAGATCTTTGCTGCATGCGCATGGAGTCGATGTGTTACTAGCGCAAGAGCCGTACAGCTGGGAAGGCAAAATGCCTGGGCTGGAACGGACTACGAAGTTGATAGCGGAAGGGGATCGACCGATGGCAGCTATCGCTGTCACCAACCGAGACCTAACCGTTGTCAAGATTTCACATCTTTGCGACACACATCTCTCCTGTGCGTGCGTTAAGGGCAATTTCGGTGAGTTCTACCTGGTCAGCCAGTACTTTCAATGCTCTGAAGAGATTGAACCAAGTCTGGCTCGACTGGAGAGAGTGCTTGCGGCATTGAGTCACAACAAAGTCGTGATCGCAGCGGACGTCAACAGTAAATCTGCTCTTTGGGGCAGTATGGTGACTGACGCGAGAGGCCGAAAACTCGAAGAGTTTGTGGCCCGGCACGGCTTGGTTGTTTTGAACGAGGCCGGTAGTATGCCCACGTACTCCGGACCCGTCGGAGAGTCCTTTATAGATGTCACATTTGCGACACCTGACATGTCAGACAAAGTGCGAGGATGGAAAGTCCAGCGGGACTTAACATCTAGTGACCACAGAGTCATACGTTTTTCGTTGGAGTTCTCAGCCACGGATGGAAACCGGCACCACGATGGGCGGTTCCACCTGGATAGTGCGAACTCCGAGAGATTCGAGCGAGCGCTGCTGGAAAGCAAGGAGAGATTAACCCTCCGACCGAGCTGTCGCGAGGAGGTTGAACAACTAGCACAGGAATTCGAGGAATCGATTGTCCAAGCGTGCGAGTCCTCCATGCGGACCAAGCGGTGGCACTCCAAGTCAGTCCCTTGGTGGACACCAGAGTTGACGAGACAGAAGAAGCGAGTCTACAGATGTAGACGAGCTTCACAGAACCCGAGACTATCGGAGGATGAGAGAGCTGACCGAAAAGCTGAGTATCTCGTGCAGAGAAAGGCATACTCGGCGGCCGTGAGAGTTGCGAGGTATCAGAGTTGGAAAGACTTTGTTACTGAGCAAGGGAACAAAGAGCCTTGGGGTCTTGTTTACAAGATCTCAAGACAGAAGCTGAATGTTGAGACAGCGGTTTCAAACATTCAGACTTCTGATGGACACACGATGGACTGGGAATCCACTGCGTCAGCGCTGCTGGAGTCGTTAGTTCCGGACGATACGTCTGTGAGCGACACTCCTGAGCAAGCGCAGCTCAGACTTGAATCTGCTACCGAGCCGACGACTGAGGACGATCGAGCCTTCACTCGTTGGGAGCTTGAAGAGGCAGTGAAAAGACTGAAGCGACGTAAGTGCCCGGGCCTGGATCGAATAGAGCCGGAAGTATTAAAAGCCTCCGCTGGAATACTCCGAGCCGAGTTACTCCGACTCTATAATAGTTGTCTTGAGTATGGGGTCTTCCCCTCCAGATGGAAAGTCGGTTCCATCAGAACTATTCTGAAGGGTCCCGACAAACCAGAAACGGAGGTGAAGTCCTATCGACCGATTTGCCTGCTATCCGTAGTGGGCAAAGTTCTTGAGAAGCTAATCGCTAGCCGATTAGCTAATCTGTTCCTAAGCCCGGAATACGCGTCCGACCGGCAATACGGATTCAGACCGGAGCGATCTACGGAAGATGCCGTAGTAAAGCTCAGGAGTCTGGTATCCAGCTGCGAAGACAAGTATGTCCTGGCGCTCGCCTTCGATATATCGGGAGCGTTCGACAACCTGTGGTGGCCAAGCATCCTCAACGAGTTGAGGAGGCGCGGCTGTCCTCGCAATCTTTATAAGCTGATGGTCGACTATTTCGCCAACCGTGTTGTGGTCTTAAAGGCCAAGCACGGAGAAGTGCGGAAAGACGTAACCAAAGGCTGCCCTCAGGGATCCATACTCGGTCCGAGCTGTTGGAACTTGGTCTTTGACCAAGTCCTGCAGCTCTTGACGAACGAGCTCGAATGCGAGCCTATAGCCTACGCGGACGACCTAATCGTGCTTGTCAATGGCAACACGAGACGGGAACTCCGGCTTAAAGGGCAGAGGGTAGCGGATGCGATTTCTGCGTGTTGCCATGCACATAAGTTATCGTTATCCGCTCCCAAGACCGAGATGGTAATCTTAAAAGGCTTCCTCGACCGGAGGAGGCCACCTGTGGTGAAGATTGACGGCAAAAGTATCGTCATGAAGGATACCATAAGGTACCTTGGCGTATACTTAGACAAACGGCTGGGAGTCAAATCCCATGTCGAGCATGTGAGTGCTAAGTCGACGACAACGTTTAGCGCGTTGGCGAAGATTGCTCGTTCGAACTGGGGATTGGGATATCGGGCTATGCGTATTATGTACACTAGTCTGTTTGTCCCGATCACGACGTACGCTGCTGCGGGCTGGGCGGACCTTCTCACCTCTAAAATGAGACAACGTCTCATCAGGGCGCAGAGGAGAACACTGCTTGGCTGCACTAAGACCTACAGAACGGTATCCACCGATGCGCTCGCTGTGATCGCAGGTGCGGTACCAGTAGACTTGGTGATAGCAGAAAGGGCGTGCGCATATAAGATACGAAAACTACAAGATGTAGAGTACGAGACATGTCGGATAAGTCAAGCCGATTTGGCTAACGGAGTCGTGAGTCCGCGCGAGGCATTAGCCGAGGTTAGACGGACCGCTCTGGCAAAGTGGCAACGGAGGTGGTCGTCATCGACGAAGGGAAGAATTACCTTCCGATACTTCAACGATGTTTCAGACCGCCTCTGCGCGCGCTGGGTGATCCCTGATCACTACGTGTCTCAGTTCATGAGTGGACACGGAGATTTCCGTGCTAAGCTCAAAGCCTTCAAGCTCGTCGAGGACGAACACTGCGAGTGCGGCGAAGTGGAAACACCGAGCCATATCTTGTACGATTGTCCTCAGTACGATCAAGCGCGGGAAGTCCTGCGCCAGGCAGCCGAAGCTAAAGGCCAACCGTGGCCGGTGCCAGAGGCTGGCCTGGTAACAGAACAACTGTTCAGGAGCTTCCGGAACTTTGCGCGAGACGTACTTAAGTTGAAGGCTCAAACTAGAGGAGTCACGGTTTAGAGGCAAAAGAATACCTCTAGAGGCAAAAGAATACCTCTGCCGAGACACCACGTACAGACCAGCAGACTGAGTTCCAATCGGGAACTCGGTTCCTCGGGCCGGGACGAAGCCCCTCCTGCCTGTTTCTTGAAACGGGTAAGGAGCTCCTGGAAAGGGTTGGACTCGAGGTGGCAGTGGAGACGGCGTTGCTGTCCCTCCACACGGCGGTAACGATTGAAAGGTAGAGCCATAACATCTGGCAATGGAGGATGGACAGCGGAGCAGGACTTAGAAACGTGCGGGAAGTGCGCACCGCTCTTGATCGGGTTGATATTCCCCGTCGACGGCGCGTCCTCGCTAAACTAAGTCACTGCCATTCCATCTCCGTGTAAAAGAGTAAGAGCCGGTATGAACCGAATGTTCGAGGTACGGCGCAGTCGAGGAAACTCGACTCATACACTTAACAATACATGTCCCTATCTACTGGACTTCGCCGCTAGGTGTCGCAGAGTAACGACGCGTCTTCATGTCGCTCCGTATTCTAAGTGCCTATTAAGAGGTAAAAATCAGTGCTAAAGTAAAACAAAGTGATCCACGTTGTTATACTAGTGCTTACAAACAATTCCGTATAAAAAGTTTGGCAAAACTCCTACCGGAAAGGAAATTAGAGCAGAAAAACTGGTTCGCGTCGGTTTTCCGCCGCCATCTTGTCACCCCGGAACGCGTCAAACATTTCAGTCGCCGATAACGCGACTCCGGCCAGTGGAATTGACCTGCATTCATTTGTGCGAGTGTATCTAGTGCACAGTAACACTATTCGAGTGAAAGCACGGTGAATTTCGGAGAAATAGGACGAGTATTAGCAAAATAAGAATAGGACGCCAACTTGGCCGCCATCTTGGACGCCATATTGGACGCCACTATCGACGCCATCTTGGATGCTCCCACAGCCGCCAAATTCAAACCTGAAATAGACGAATAGCCACCCAGGAGACGACGGCGCAGCCCTGGTGGGCAAGCGCAAAACCTGTAGAAGGATGTCAACGATAAAGCCATCCAAAGGAACGAAGATCCCGAAGACTACACAGAAGATCTCGAAATCAACACCATCACAACCACGACAGGGAAAAACAGAGGAACCATCAGTATCAGCATCTACCACGGTAAGCAACGTGTACGCAAAAGCACCTATTAAAGTGGAACCTACTGGTATAATTTCAGATAAGAAGCAGAAAACCAGCAAAAGGACAAAGCAGCTGGTCATCGCGGACGACTCTGACTCGCCATCGGACCGAGAGGACAGTAAGAAATCAAAAATAGACACTGGTATGGATGTCGAGGTCCTTGACACAAGCAGCAGCGAGTACGCAGATACTGACGACGAAGATGAGTCAAACCCGGAGCCACTCACCAAGGAATGCTGCAAGCAGAACCAGTGCTGCAGAGACGTCGGAACTTCTAGGGAGAAATTGAGCCCAAGCGAAAAGGCAGATAATATCAGGAAAAAGCTAATCTCTGACCTGAACAACCGGAAAACATCGATTGAGCCTGAAACACACGCGAGAATACTGGAAAGCTTCATGGAAATGCAGAGCTTAATAACAGAAGTCCTGGTCACAAACGGCCGCCTGGAAGGACAACTCCAGGCCTCAAAAAGCCAGGTCAGAAAAACCGACGCCGCACCAATTCCGCCGCCACGAATGACGTACGCGCAACGAGTTGGTATAAACTCAGCAGCAGCTGCGAGGTCGAGTCTCACTCACAATCCTCCGTGCGTGATCGCAATCAGACCCAACGACGACAAAATATACGATAACAGCGAGAAAACCAGGGAAGCTGTTATGAAATTAGTCTCCCCATTGAAGCAAGGCCTACAACTTCAGGGCATAAGGAAAATCCAAGGAAACGGTATCCTTATTGAGGCGGCCAACGTAGCCGACATCGAGAAGCTAAAGATGAACAGGAGAATCACCGAAGCAGGTTTTACTATGGCAGCACCTCCGAAGAAGAACCCGCGCCTTATAATATACCGGGCTCCCAGGCTTCCCGACGACAAACTCCTCGAAAGGATAGTGGGACAGAATGACGTACCCCAACAGGAGAAGGAGAAATTCAAGCAACAAATAAAAGTTGCGTTTAAAACCGGCGACAAAGAAAGGGATACATGCAATGTCATTGTCGAGGTATCCAAGGAAGTCAGAGAGCACTTTAAAAAGAGACAGCGCATATATGTGGACTTTGCTTGCTGCTCGTTCGAGGACTACGTTGCAGCAACACGCTGCTACAAATGCCAAGGATACGGGCATACTTCGAAACATTGCAGAACCGAGAAGGACGTCTGCGGACACTGTGCAGAACTGGGGCACAGCTACAAAGATTGCCCCAATAAAAATAAGCCAGCAGTATGCGCCAACTGCAAAAAAGCTAATAAACCACACAGCCATGGTGTGAAGGACAAGGAATGTCCCGCACATATAAGCGCAATAAACCAGGTCGTTTCAAGAACCGATTATGGACAATAAACCAGAACGAAGAACCAACCAGGAAATCAGGATTGCGCAACTCAATATGCGCAGATCCCAAACAGTATCGCTCGAAGCCGCCAAGATGCTGGACGAGAAATGCATCGACATATTACTGATGCAGGAACCCTACAATATCAAGGGAAAATTTATTGGATTTGGCAACAGAATTATACAGTGCCACGGCGGAAAACCTGGTGACCAGGTTTATGCAGGAATAATAGTAAAGAACCCATCGCTCACGGTCCTCAAGCTCACACACCTCAGTAACGAGCACTGCACATGTATAGAAGTCTCTGGCACCATGGGCAACCTCTACCTCGCGAGCATTTACTTCCAGTGCTCCCACGAAATAGAGCCGTACATAGAAATGATAACACAAATAGTCAGATCATTACCGAACGAGAAACTAGTTATCGTAGCAGATGTCAACGCAAAATCAGCCCTCTGGTATAGTCAAAGCACCGAACAGCGCGGGGAAAAGCTTGAACAAGTAATTGCTCAGCTGAACCTTCATGTCATCAACGAACCAAACAATCCGCCAACATTCCGCTCGCACCATGGTAACTCGAACATCGACGTAACTCTGACCTCAGAATCCGCAACCAGGATAGTGCAAGACTGGCGTGTCAGAGAAGGCTGGACAACAAGCGACCACAATGTAATTACGTTCATCATCCGCACACAAGAGAACCGAAGAACTGAAGAACTCGCTCCCCGCTTCAAGACTAGCAAAGTTGACTGGGACAGATTCAATAAAAAGCTGCACACCAACGCAGCCAGAGTGCCGATACCCGACGAATTCCATAACAAGGAACAAGTCGAGGAATTCGCAAACGAAATCAGCAGCTGCCTAATCAACACCTGCGAAACCATGCTACGGACGAAAACGAGATACAAAAGATCTGTCCCCTGGTGGACCGAGAACCTGA
>CAKAJA020000425.1:30000-47506 GCA_916610235.2 Lasioglossum morio
CGTAGCAACGACGATCCACCGAATCGACCGTACTTATCCAAGGGATTTCGTGTAGACACGAAGAATTTCAAAGTGCTAGCGGCGTATTACTTTCGCTTCCAGCGGCGTATTGTTTTCCATTCTGGCGGCGTATTGCTTTCGCTTCCAGCGGCGTATTGCTTTCAATTCTGGCGGCGTATTGCTTTCGCTTCCAGCGGCGTATTGCTTTCAATTCTGGCGGCGTATTGCTTTCGCTTCCAGCGGCGTATTGCCTCTCATTCTAGCGGCGTATTGCTTTCGCTTCCAGCGGCGTATTGCTTTCAATTCTGGCGGCGTATTGCTTTCGCTTCCAGCGGCGTATTGCTTTCAATTCTGGCGGCGTATTGCTTTCGCTTCCAGCGGCGTATTGCCTCTCATTCTAGCGGCGTATTGCTTTCGCTTCCAGCGGCGTATTGCTTTCAATTCTGGCGGCGTATTGCTTTCAATTCTGGCGGCGTATTGCCTCTCATTCTAGCGGCGTATTGCTTTCGCTTCCAGCGGCGTATTGCCTCTCATTCTAGCGGCGTATTGCTTTCGCTTCCAGCGGCGTATTGCTTTCGCTTCCAGCGGCGTATTGCCTCTCATTCTGGCGGCGTATTGCTTTCGCTTCCAGCGGCGTATTGCCTCTCATTCTAGCGGCGTATTGCTTTCGCTTCCAGCGGCGTATTGCCTCTCATTCTAGCGGCGTATTGCTTTCGCTTCCAGCGGCGTATTGCCTCTCATTCTGGCGGCGTATTGCTTTCGCTTCCAGCGGCGTATTGCTTTCGCTTCCAGCGGCGTATTGCCTCTCATTCTGGCGGCGTATTGCTTTCGCTTCCAGCGGCGTATTGCTTTCGCTTCCAGCGGCGTATTGCTTTCGCTTCCAGCGGCGTATTGCCTCTCATTCTGGCGGCGTATTGCTTTCGCTTCCAGCGGCGTATTGCCTCTCATTCTGGCGGCGTATTGCCTTCGCTTCCAGCGGCGTATTGCCTCTCATTATAGCGGCGTATTGCCACAGTTTTGGAGGCGTATTGCCTCCAATTCTACCGGCGTATAGCCAGAGTTCTAGAAGCATATTGCCAGAATTTTCGCAGCATATTTTTCTTACTTACTGCGTCATATTGAATCAGACGGCAGATGCATTTTACATTATTTTAACAATGTAACTCCAGTAACAAAACAAATTACCGGCATTCGCATTATATCTGTAAATAATTCATTCGATTTAAAAGTAAAAATTAAAGAATTAATTTTTTAAACTAATTCTAAGATACAAATAAAACAATATTTGACATATTGCATTAATTCACATAATAATTTGTTATTTTAAAGCATACAAAGCGTGCCCAACCGGCATCCTGATACTCTCGCAAATCCACCAAATCGGTTTCTAAGAAAAAAAAAAGTAGGGACAGAGGGAATCTCGTTAATCCACTTCTGCCGAGCGCAAACATGTTCAGGAAGTATCACCCTAATAGTACAGACCAAAATTAACTCCCGCCGTTTACCCGCGGTTTTTTCAAAACGCAAATAAGTACACGATGACTTGTAACTCCGTACATTATTTCAATTTTTCTCGAAAAATACTGATCCGAGAGCGTTCAAACTTCGTAAAACTGCATTAAACGCGGTATTATACAGGGATCTAACATTTAGAATCGTCCGAAACAGCCAGGAAAAAAGTTTACTCTTGATCGGTTTCTAAGAAAAAATAAAAAATAGGGTGTGGGAATTTCGTTAATCCACTTCTGCCGAGCGCAAACATGTTCAGGAAGTATCACCCTAATAGTACAGACCAAAATTAACTCCCGCCGTTTACCCGCGGTTTTTTCAAAACGCAAATAAGTACACGATGACTTGTAACTCCGTACATTATTTCAATTTTTCTCGAAAAATACTGATCCGAGAGCGTTGAAACTTCGTAAAACTGCATTAAACGCGGTATTATACAGGGATCTAACATTTAGAATCGTGCGAAACAGCCAGGAAAAAAGTTTACTCTTGACGCGGGGACTTGGAAAATTTTCGCTCGAGCTCCGTCGCTTCGTCCAACCGACGCGCCAGAACGCTCTTCGCGAGTCGCTCGATCGTCCGACTAGATGACCCGCTCGAGGGTTATTTCGATTTTTCTCGAAAAATACTCATCCGAGAGCGTTGAAACTTCGTAAAACTGCATTAAACGCAGTATTATACAGGGATCTAACATTTAGAATCGTCCGAAACAGCCAGGAAAAAAGTTTACTCTTGACGCGGGGACTTGGAAAATTTTCGCTCGAGCTCCGTAGCCTCGTCCAACCGACGCGCCAGAACCCACTTCGCGAGTCGCTCGATCGTCCGACTAGATGACCCGCTCGACGGTTATTTCGATTTTTCTCGAAAAATACTCATCCGAGAGCGTTGAAACTTCGAAAAACTGCATTAAACGCGGTATTATAGAGGGATCTAACGTTTAGAATCGTGCGAAACAGCCAGGAAAAAAGTTTACTCTTGACGCGGGGACTTGGTAAAATTTCGCTCGAGCTCCGTCGCCTCGTCCAACCGACGCGCCAGAACGCACTTCGCGAGACGCTCGGTCGTCCGACTAGATGACCCGCTCGAGGGTTATTTCGATTTTTCTCGAAAAATACTCATCCGAGAGCGTTGAAACTTCGTAAAACTGCATTAAACGCAGTATTATACAGGGATCTAACATTTAGAATCGTCCGAAACAGCCAGGAAAAAAGTTTACTCTTGACGCGGGGACTTGGAAAATTTTCGCTCGAGCTCCGTAGCCTCGTCCAACCGACGCGCCAGAACCCACTTCGCGAGTCGCTCGATCGTCCGACTAGATGACCCGCTCGACGGTTATTTCGATTTTTCTCGAAAAATACTCATCCGAGAGCGTTGAAACTTCGAAAAACTGCATTAAACGCGGTATTATAGAGGGATCTAACGTTTAGAATCGTGCGAAACAGCCAGGAAAAAAGTTTACTCTTGACGCGGGGACTTGGTAAAATTTCGCTCGAGCTCCGTCGCCTCGTCCAACCGACGCGCCAGAACGCACTTCGCGAGACGCTCGGTCGTCCGACTAGATGACCCGCTCGAGGGTTATTTCGATTTTTCTCGAAAAATACTCATCCGAGAGCGTTGAAACTTCGTAAAACTGCATTAAACGCGGTATTATACAGGGATCTAACATTTAGAATCGTGCGAAACAGCCAGGAAAAAAGTTTACTCTTGACGCGGGGACTTGGTAAAATTTCGCTCGAGCTCCGTCGCCTCGTCCAACCGACGCGCCAGAACGCACTTCGCGAGACGCTCGGTCGTCCGACTAGATGACCCGCTCGAGGGTTATTTCGATTTTTCTCGAAAAATACTCATCCGAGAGCGTTGAAACTTCGTAAAACTGCATTAAACGCGGTATTATACAGGGATCTAACATTTAGAATCGTGCGAAACAGCCAGGAAAAAAGTTTACTCTTGACGCGGGGACTTGGTAAAATTTCGCTCGAGCTCCGTCGCCTCGTCCAACCGACGCGCCAGAACGCACTTCGCGAGACGCTCGGTCGTCCGACTAGATGACCCGCTCGAGGGTTATTTCGATTTTTCTCGAAAAATACTCATCCGAGAGCGTTGAAACTTCGTAAAACTGCATTAAACGCGGTATTATACAGGGATCTAACATTTAGAATCGTGCGAAACAGCCAGGAAAAAAGTTTACTCTTGACGCGGGGACTTGGTAAAATTTCGCTCGAGCTCCGTCGCCTCGTCCAACCGACGCGCCAGAACCCACTTCGCGAGTCGCTCGATCGTCCGACTAGATGACCCGCTCGACGGTTATTTCGATTTTTCTCGAAAAATACTCATCCGAGAGCGTTGAAACTTCGAAAAACTGCATTAAACGCGGTATTATAGAGGGATCTAACGTTTAGAATCGTGCGAAACAGCCAGGAAAAAAGTTTACTCTTGACGCGGGGACTTGGTAAAATTTCGCTCGAGCTCCGTCGCCTCGTCCAACCGACGCGCCAGAACGCACTTCGCGAGACGCTCGGTCGTCCGACTAGATGACCCGCTCGAGGGTTATTTCGATTTTTCTCGAAAAATACTCATCCGAGAGCGTTGAAACTTCGTAAAACTGCATTAAACGCAGTATTATACAGGGATCTAACATTTAGAATCGTCCGAAACAGCCAGGAAAAAAGTTTACTCTTGACGCGGGGACTTGGAAAATTTTCGCTCGAGCTCCGTAGCCTCGTCCAACCGACGCGCCAGAACCCACTTCGCGAGTCGCTCGATCGTCCGACTAGATGACCCGCTCGACGGTTATTTCGATTTTTCTCGAAAAATACTCATCCGAGAGCGTTGAAACTTCGAAAAACTGCATTAAACGCGGTATTATAGAGGGATCTAACGTTTAGAATCGTGCGAAACAGCCAGGAAAAAAGTTTACTCTTGACGCGGGGACTTGGTAAAATTTCGCTCGAGCTCCGTCGCCTCGTCCAACCGACGCGCCAGAACGCACTTCGCGAGACGCTCGGTCGTCCGACTAGATGACCCGCTCGAGGGTTATTTCGATTTTTCTCGAAAAATACTCATCCGAGAGCGTTGAAACTTCGTAAAACTGCATTAAACGCGGTATTATACAGGGATCTAACATTTAGAATCGTGCGAAACAGCCAGGAAAAAAGTTTACTCTTGACGCGGGGACTTGGTAAAATTTCGCTCGAGCTCCGTCGCCTCGTCCAACCGACGCGCCAGAACGCACTTCGCGAGACGCTCGGTCGTCCGACTAGATGACCCGCTCGAGGGTTATTTCGATTTTTCTCGAAAAATACTCATCCGAGAGCGTTGAAACTTCGTAAAACTGCATTAAACGCGGTATTATACAGGGATCTAACATTTAGAATCGTGCGAAACAGCCAGGAAAAAAGTTTACTCTTGACGCGGGGACTTGGTAAAATTTCGCTCGAGCTCCGTCGCCTCGTCCAACCGACGCGCCAGAACGCACTTCGCGAGACGCTCGGTCGTCCGACTAGATGACCCGCTCGAGGGTTATTTCGATTTTTCTCGAAAAATACTCATCCGAGAGCGTTGAAACTTCGTAAAACTGCATTAAACGCGGTATTATACAGGGATCTAACATTTAGAATCGTGCGAAACAGCCAGGAAAAAAGTTTACTCTTGACGCGGGGACTTGGTAAAATTTCGCTCGAGCTCCGTCGCCTCGTCCAACCGACGCGCCAGAACGCACTTCGCGAGACGCTCGGTCGTCCGACTAGATGACCCGCTCGAGGGTTATTTCGATTTTTCTCGAAAAATACTCATCCGAGAGCGTTGAAACTTCGTAAAACTGCATTAAACGCGGTATTATACAGGGATCTAACATTTAGAATCGTGCGAAACAGCCAGGAAAAAAGTTTACTCTTGACGCGGGGACTTGGAAAAATTTCGCTCGAGCTCCGTCGCTTCGTCCAACCGACGCGCCAGAACGCCCTTCGCGAGACGCTCGGTCGTCCGACTAGATGACCCGCTCGACGGTTATTTCGATTTTTCTCGAAAAATACTCATCCGAGAGCGTTGAAACTTCGAAAAACTGCATTAAACGCGGTATTATACGGGGATCTAACATTTAGAATCGTCCGAAACAGCCAGGAAAAAAGTTTACTCTTGACGCTGGGACTTGGAAAATTTTCGCTCGAGCTCCGTCGCTTCGTCCAACCGACGCGCCAGAACGCTCTTCGCGAGTCGCTCGATCGTCCGACTAGATGACCCGCTCGAGGGTTATTTCGATTTTTCTCGAAAAATACTCATCCGAGAGCGTTGAAACTTCGAAAAACTGCATTAAACGCGGTATTATAGAGGGATCTAACGTTTAGAATCGTGCGAAACAGCCAGGAAAAAAGTTTACTCTTGACGCGGGGACTTGGTAAAATTTCGCTCGAGCTCCGTCGCCTCGTCCAACCGACGCGCCAGAACGCCCTTCGCGAGACGCTCGGTCGTCCGACTAGATGACCCGCTCGACGGTTATTTCGATTTTTCTCGAAAAATACTCATCCGAGTGCGTTGAAACTTCGTAAAACTGCATTAAACGCGGTATTATACAGGGATCTAACATTTAGAATCGTGCGAAACAGCCAGGAAAAAAGTTTACTCTTGACGCGGGGACTTGGAAAAATTTCGCTCGACCTCCGTCGCTTCGTCCAACCGACGCGCCAGAACGCTCCTCGCGAGTCGCTCGATCGTTCGACTAGATGACCCGCTCGACGGTTATTTCGATTTTTCTCGAAAAATACTCATCCGAGAGCGTTGAAACTTCGTAAAACTGCATTAAACGCAGTATTATACAGGGATCTAACATTTAGAATCGTGCGAAACAGCCAGGAAAAAAGTTTACTCTTGACGCGGGGACTTGGAAAATTTTCGCTCGAGCTCCGTAGCCTCGTCCAACCGACGCGCCAGAACCCACGTCGCGAGTCGCTCGATCTTCCGACTAGATGACCCGCTCGACGGTTATTTCGATTTTTCTCGAAAAATACTCATCCGAGAGCGTTGAAACTTCGAAAAACTGCATTAAACGCGGTATTATAGAGGGATCTAACGTTTAGAATCGTGCGAAACAGCCAGGAAAAAAGTTTACTCTTGACGCTGGGACTTGGAAAATTTTCGCTCGAGCTCCGTCGCTTCGTCCAACCGACGCGCCAGAACGCTCTTCGCGAGTCGCTCGATCGTCCGACTAGATGACCCGCTCGAGGGTTATTTCGATTTTTCTCGAAAAATACTCATCCGAGAGCGTTGAAACTTCGAAAAACTGCATTAAACGCGGTATTATACGGGGATCTAACATTTAGAATCGTCCGAAACAGCCAGGAAAAAAGTTTACTCTTGACGCTGGGACTTGGAAAATTTTCGCTCGAGCTCCGTCGCTTCGTCCAACCGACGCGCCAGAACGCTCTTCGCGAGTCGCTCGATCGTCCGACTAGATGACCCGCTCGAGGGTTATTTCGATTTTTCTCGAAAAATACTCATCCGAGAGCGTTGAAACTTCGAAAAACTGCATTAAACGCGGTATTATAGAGGGATCTAACGTTTAGAATCGTGCGAAACAGCCAGGAAAAAAGTTTACTCTTGACGCGGGGACTTGGTAAAATTTCGCTCGAGCTCCGTCGCCTCGTCCAACCGACGCGCCAGAACGCACTTCGCGAGACGCTCGGTCGTCCGACTAGATGACCCGCTCGAGGGTTATTTCGATTTTTCTCGAAAAATACTCATCCGAGAGCGTTGAAACTTCGAAAAACTGCATTAAACGCGGTATTATACAGGGATCTAACATTTAGAATCGTGCGAAACAGCCAGGAAAAAAGTTTACTCTTGACGCGGGGACTTGGAAAAATTTCGCTCGAGCTCCGTCGCCTCGTCCAACCGACGCGCCAGAACGCACTTCGCGAGTCGCTCGATCGTCCGACTAGATGACCCGCTCGACGGTTATTTCGATTTTTCTCGAAAAATACTCATCCGAGAGCGTTGAAACTTCGTAAAACTGCATTAAACGCGGTATTATACAGGGATCTAACATTTAGAATCGTGCGAAACAGCCAGGAAAAAAGTTTACTCTTGCCGCGGGGACTTGGAAAATTTTCGCTCGAGCTCCGTCGCCTCGTCCAACCGACGCGCCAGAACGCACTTCGCGAGTCGCTCGATCGTTCGACTAGATGACCCGCTCGACGGTTATTTCGATTTTTCTCGAAAAATACTCATCCGAGAGCGTTGAAACTTCGAAAAACTGCATTAAACGCGGTATTATACAGGGATCTAACATTTAGAATCGTGCGAAACAGCCAGGAAAAAAGTTTACTCTTGACGCGGGGACTTGGAAAAATTTCGCTCGAGCTCCGTCGCCTCGTCCAACCGACGCGCCAGAACGCACTTCGCGAGTCGCTCGATCGTTCGACTAGATGACCCACTCGACGGTTATTTCGATTTTTCTCGAAAAATACTCATCCGAGAGCGTTGAAACTTCGAAAAACTGCATTAAACGCGGTATTATACAGGGATCTAACATTTAGAATCGTGCGAAACAGCCAGGAAAAAAGTTTACTCTTGACGCGGGGACTTGGAAAATTTTCGCTCGAGCTCCGTAGCCTCGTCCAACCGACGCGCCAGAACCCACGTCGCGAGTCGCTCGATCTTCCGACTAGATGACCCGCTCGACGGTTATTTCGATTTTTCTCGAAAAATACTCATCCGAGAGCGTTGAAACTTCGAAAAACTGCATTAAACGCGGTATTATAGAGGGATCTAACGTTTAGAATCGTGCGAAACAGCCAGGAAAAAAGTTTACTCTTGACGCGGGGACTTGGTAAAATTTCGCTCGAGCTCCGTCGCCTCGTCCAACCGACACGCCAGAACGCACTTCGCGAGACGCTCGGTCGTCCGACTAGATGACCCGCTCGAGGGTTATTTCGATTTTTCTCGAAAAATACTCATCCGAGAGCGTTGAAACTTCGTAAAACTGCATTAAACGCGGTATTATACAGGGATCTAACATTTAGAATCGTGCGAAACAGCCAGGAAAAAAGTTTACTCTTGACGCGGGGACTTGGTAAAATTTCGCTCGAGCTCCGTCGCCTCGTCCAACCGACGCGCCAGAACGCACTTCGCGAGACGCTCGGTCGTCCGACTAGATGACCCGCTCGAGGGTTATTTCGATTTTTCTCGAAAAATACTCATCCGAGAGCGTTGAAACTTCGTAAAACTGCATTAAACGCGGTATTATACAGGGATCTAACATTTAGAATCGTGCGAAACAGCCAGGAAAAAAGTTTACTCTTGACGCGGGGACTTGGAAAAATTTCGCTCGAGCTCCGTCGCTTCGTCCAACCGACGCGCCAGAACGCCCTTCGCGAGACGCTCGGTCGTCCGCCTAGATGACCCGCTCGACGGTTATTTCGATTTTTCTCGAAAAATACTCATCCGAGAGCGTTGAAACTTCGAAAAACTGCATTAAACGCGGTATTATACGGGGATCTAACATTTAGAATCGTCCGAAACAGCCAGGAAAAAAGTTTACTCTTGACGCTGGGACTTGGAAAATTTTCGCTCGAGCTCCGTCGCTTCGTCCAACCGACGCGCCAGAACGCTCTTCGCGAGTCGCTCGATCGTCCGACTAGATGACCCGCTCGAGGGTTATTTCGATTTTTCTCGAAAAATACTCATCCGAGAGCGTTGAAACTTCGAAAAACTGCATTAAACGCGGTATTATACGGGGATCTAACATTTAGAATCGTCCGAAACAGCCAGGAAAAAAGTTTACTCTTGACGCTGGGACTTGGAAAATTTTCGCTCGAGCTCCGTCGCTTCGTCCAACCGACGCGCCAGAACGCTCTTCGCGAGTCGCTCGATCGTCCGACTAGATGACCCGCTCGAGGGTTATTTCGATTTTTCTCGAAAAATACTCATCCGAGAGCGTTGAAACTTCGAAAAACTGCATTAAACGCGGTATTATAGAGGGATCTAACGTTTAGAATCGTGCGAAACAGCCAGGAAAAAAGTTTACTCTTGACGCGGGGACTTGGTAAAATTTCGCTCGAGCTCCGTCGCCTCGTCCAACCGACGCGCCAGAACGCACTTCGCGAGACGCTCGGTCGTCCGACTAGATGACCCGCTCGAGGGTTATTTCGATTTTTCTCGAAAAATACTCATCCGAGAGCGTTGAAACTTCGAAAAACTGCATTAAACGCGGTATTATACAGGGATCTAACATTTAGAATCGTGCGAAATAGCCAGGAAAAAAGTTTACTCTTGACGCGGGGACTTGGAAAAATTTCGCTCGAGCTCCGTCGCCTCGTCCAACCGACGCGCCAGAACGCACTTCGCGAGTCGCTCGATCGTCCGACTAGATGACCCGCTCGACGGTTATTTCGATTTTTCTCGAAAAATACTCATCCGAGAGCGTTGAAACTTCGTAAAAACTGCATTAAACGCGGTATTATACAGGGATCTAACATTTAGAATCGTGCGAAACAGCCAGGAAAAAAGTTTACTCTTGCCGCGGGGACTTGGAAAATTTTCGCTCGAGCTCCGTCGCCTCGTCCAACCGACGCGCCAGAACGCACTTCGCGAGTCGCTCGATCGTTCGACTAGATGACCCGCTCGACGGTTATTTCGATTTTTCTCGAAAAATACTCATCCGAGAGCGTTGAAACTTCGAAAAACTGCATTAAACGCGGTATTATACAGGGATCTAACATTTAGAATCGTGCGAAACAGCCAGGAAAAAAGTTTACTCTTGACGCGGGGACTTGGTAAAATTTCGCTCGAGCTCCGTCGCCTCGTCCAACCGACGCGCCAGAACGCTCTTCGCGAGTCGCTCGATCGTCCGACTAGATGACCCGCTCGAGGGTTATTTCGATTTTTCTCGAAAAATACTCATCCGAGAGCGTTGAAACTTCGTAAAACTGCATTAAACGCAGTATTATACAGGGATCTAACATTTAGAATCGTCCGAAACAGCCAGGAAAAAAGTTTACTCTTGACGCGGGGACTTGGAAAATTTTCGCTCGAGCTCCGTAGCCTCGTCCAACCGACGCGCCAGAACCCACTTCGCGAGTCGCTCGATCGTCCGACTAGATGACCCGCTCGACGGTTATTTCGATTTTTCTCGAAAAATACTCATCCGAGAGCGTTGAAACTTCGAAAAACTGCATTAAACGCGGTATTATAGAGGGATCTAACGTTTAGAATCGTGCGAAACAGCCAGGAAAAAAGTTTACTCTTGACGCGGGGACTTGGTAAAATTTTCGCTCGAGCTCCGTCGCCTCGTCCAACCGACGCGCCAGAACGCACTTCGCGAGACGCTCGGTCGTCCGACTAGATGACCCGCTCGAGGGTTATTTCGATTTTTCTCGAAAAATACTCATCCGAGAGCGTTGAAACTTCGTAAAACTGCATTAAAACGCAGTATTATACAGGGATCTAACATTTAGAATCGTCCGAAACAGCCAGGAAAAAAGTTTACTCTTGACGCGGGGACTTGGAAAATTTTCGCTCGAGCTCCGTAGCCTCGTCCAACCGACGCGGCCAGAACCCACTTCGCGAGTCGCTCGATCGTCCGACTAGATGACCCGCTCGACGGTTATTTCGATTTTTCTCGAAAAATACTCATCCGAGAGCGTTGAAACTTCGAAAAACTGCATTAAACGCGGTATTATAGAGGGATCTAACGTTTAGAATCGTGACGAAACAGCCAGGAAAAAAAGTTTACTCTTGACGCGGGGACTTGGTAAAATTTCGCTCGAGCTCCGTCGCCTCGTCCAACCGACGCGCCAGAACGCACTTCGCGAGACGCTCGGTCGTCCGACTAGATGACCCGCTCGAGGGTTATTTCGATTTTTCTCGAAAAATACTCATCCGAGAGCGTTGAAACTTCGTAAAACTGCATTAAACGCGGTATTATACAGGGATCTAACATTTAGAATCGTGCGAAACAGCCAGGAAAAAAGTTTACTCTTGACGCGGGGGACTTGGTAAAATTTCGCTCGAGCTCCGTCGCCTCGTCCAACCGACGCGCCAGAACGCACTTCGCGAGACGCTCGGTCGTCCGACTAGATGACCCGCTCGAGGGTTATTTCGATTTTTCTCGAAAAATACTCATCCGAGAGCGTTGAAACTTCGTAAAACTGCATTAAACGCGGTATTATACAGCGGATCTAACATTTAGAATCGTGCGAAACAGCCAGGAAAAAAGTTTACTCTTGACGCGGGGACTTGGTAAAATTTCGCTCGAGCTCCGTCGCCTCGTCCAACCGACGCGCCAGAACGCACTTCGCGAGACGCTCGGTCGTCCGACTAGATGACCCGCTCGAGGGTTATTTCGATTTTTCTCGAAAAATACTCATCCGAGAGCGTTGAAACTTCGTAAAACTGCATTAAACGCGGTATTATACAGGGATCTAACATTTAGAATCGTGCGAAACAGCCAGGAAAAAAGTTTACTCTTGACGCGGGGACTTGGTAAAATTTCGCTCGAGCTCCGTCGCCTCGTCCAACCGACGCGCCAGAACCCACTTCGCGAGTCGCTCGATCGTCCGACTAGATGACCCGCTCGACGGTTATTTCGATTTTTCTCGAAAAATACTCATCCGAGAGCGTTGAAACTTCGAAAAACTGCATTAAACGCGGTATTATAGAGGGATCTAACGTTTAGAATCGTGCGAAACAGCCAGGAAAAAAGTTTACTCTTGACGCGGGGACTTGGTAAAATTTCGCTCGAGCTCCGTCGCCTCGTCCAACCGACGCGCCAGAACGCACTTCGCGAGACGCTCGGTCGTCCGACTAGATTGACCCGCTCGAGGGTTATTTCGATTTTTCTCGAAAAATACTCATCCGAGAGCGTTGAAACTTCGTAAAACTGCATTAAACGCAGTATTATACAGGGATCTAACATTTAGAATCGTCCGAAACAGCCAGAAAAAAGTTTACTCTTGACGCGGGGACTTGGAAAATTTTTCGCTCGAGCTCCGTAGCCTCGTCCAACCGACGCGCCAGAACCCACTTCGCGAGTCGCTCGATCGTCCGACTAGATGACCCGCTCGACGGTTATTTCGATTTTTCTCGAAAAATACTCATCCGAGAGGCGTTGAAACTTCGAAAAACTGCATTAAACGCGGTATTATAGAGGGATCTAACGTTTAGAATCGTGCGAAACAGCCAGGAAAAAAGTTTACTCTTGACGCGGGGGACTTGGTAAAATTTTCGCTCGAGCTCCGTCGCCTCGTCCAACCGACGCGCCAGAACGCACTTCGCGAGACGCTCGGTCGTCCGACTAGATGACCCGCTCGAGGGTTATTTCGATTTTTCTCGAAAAAATACTCATCCGAGAGCGTTGAAACTTCGTAAAACTGCATTAAACGCGGTATTATACAGGGATCTAACATTTAGAATCGTGCGAAACAGCCAGGAAAAAAGTTTACTCTTGACGCGGGGGACTTGGTAAAATTTCGCTCGAGCTCCGTCGCCTCGTCCAACCGACGCGCCAGAACGCACTTCGCGAGACGCTCGGTCGTCCGACTAGATGACCCGCTCGAGGGTTATTTCGATTTTTCTCGAAAAATACTCATCCGAGAGCGTTGAAACTTCGTAAAACTGCATTAAACGCGGTATTATACAGGGATCTAACATTTAGAATCGTGCGAAACAGCCAGGAAAAAAGTTTACTCTTGACGCGGGGACTTGGTAAAATTTCGCTCGAGCTCCGTCGCCTCGTCCAACCGACGCTCGGTCGTCCGACTAGATGACCCGCTCGAGGGTTATTTCGATTTTTCTCGAAAAATACTCATCCGAGAGCGTTGAAACTTCGTAAAACTGCATTAAACGCGGTATTATACAGGGATCTAACATTTAGAATCGTGCGAAACAGCCAGGAAAAAAGTTTACTCTTGACGCTGGGGACTTGGTAAAATTTCGCTCGAGCTCCGTCGCCTCGTCCAACCGACGCGCCAGAACGCACTTCGCGAGACGCTCGGTCGTCCGACTAGATGACCCGCTCGAGGGTTATTTCGATTTTTCTCGAAAAATACTCATCCGAGAGCGTTGAAACTTCGTAAAACTGCATTAAACGCGGTATTATACAGGGATCTAACATTTAGAATCGTGCGAAACAGCCAGGAAAAAAGTTTACTCTTGACGCGGGGACTTGGAAAAATTTCGCTCGAGCTCCGTCGCTTCGTCCAACCGACGCGCCAGAACGCCCTTCGCGAGACGCTCGGTCGTCCGACTAGATGACCCGCTCGACGGTTATTTCGATTTTTCTCGAAAAATACTCATCCGAGAGCGTTGAAACTTCGAAAAACTGCATTAAACGCGGTATTATACGGGGATCTAACATTTAGAATCGTCCGAAACAGCCAGGAAAAAAGTTTACTCTTGACGCTGGGACTTGTAAATTTTTCGCTCGAGCTCCGTCGCTTCGTCCAACCGACGCGCCAGAACGCTCTTCGCGAGTCGCTCGATCGTCCGACTAGATGACCCGCTCGAGGGTTATTTCGATTTTTCTCGAAAAATACTCATCCGAGAGCGTTGAAACTTCGAAAAACTGCATTAAACGCGGTATTATAGAGGGATCTAACGTTTAGAATCGTGCGAAACAGCCAGGAAAAAGTTTACTCTTGACGCGGGGACTTGGTAAAATTTCGCTCGAGCTCCGTCGCCTCGTCCACCGACGCGCCAGAACGCCCTTCGCGAGACGCTCGGTCGTCCGACTAGATGACCCGCTCGACGGTTATTTCGATTTTTCTCGAAAAATACTCATCCGAGTGCGTTGAAACTTCGTAAAACTGCATTAAACGCGGTATTATACAGGGATCTAACATTTAGAATCGTGCGAAACAGCCAGGAAAAAAGTTTACTCTTGACGCGGGGACTTGGAAAAATTTCGCTCGACCTCCGTCGCTTCGTCCAACCGACGCGCCAGAACGCTCCTCGCGAGTCGCTCGATCGTTCGACTAGATGACCCGCTCGACGGTTATTTCGATTTTTCTCGAAAAATACTCATCCGAGAGCGTTGAAACTTCGTAAAACTGCATTAAACGCAGTATTATACAGGGATCTAACATTTAGAATCGTGCGAAACAGCCAGGAAAAAAGTTTACTCTTGACGCGGGGACTTGGAAAATTTTCGCTCGAGCTCCGTAGCCTCGTCCAACCGACGCGCCAGAACCCACGTCGCGAGTCGCTCGATCTTCCGACTAGATGACCCGCTCGACGGTTATTTCGATTTTTCTCGAAAAATACTCATCCGAGAGCGTTGAAACTTCGAAAAACTGCATTAAACGCGGTATTATAGAGGGATCTAACGTTTAGAATCGTGCGAAACAGCCAGGAAAAAAGTTTACTCTTGACGCGGGGACTTGGTAAATTTTCGCTCGAGCTCCGTCGCTTCGTCCAACCGACGCGCCAGAACGCTCTTCGCGAGTCGCTCGATCGTCCGACTAGATGACCCCGCTCGAGGGTTATTTCGATTTTTCTCGAAAAATACTCATCCGAGAGCGTTGAAACTTCGAAAAACTGCATTAAACGCGGTATTATACGGGGATCTAACATTTAGAATCGTCCGAAACAGCCAGGAAAAAAGTTTACTCTTGACGCTGGGACTTGGAAAATTTTCGCTCGAGCTCCGTCGCTTCGTCCAACCGACGCGCCAGAACGCTCTTCGCGAGTCGCTCGATCGTCCGACTAGATGACCCGCTCGAGGGTTATTTCGATTTTTCTCGAAAAATACTCATCCGAGAGCGTTGAAACTTCGAAAAACTGCATTAAACGCGGTATTATAGAGGGATCTAACGTTTAGAATCGTGCGAAACAGCCAGGAAAAAAGTTTACTCTTGACGCGGGGACTTGGTAAAATTTCGCTCGAGCTCCGTCGCCTCGTCCAACCGACGCGCCAGAACGCACTTCGCGAGACGCTCGGTCGTCCGACTAGATGACCCGCTCGAGGGTTATTTCGATTTTTCTCGAAAAATACTCATCCGAGAGCGTTGAAACTTCGAAAAACTGCATTAAACGCGGTATTATACAGGGATCTAACATTTAGAATCGTGCGAAACAGCCAGGAAAAAAGTTTACTCTTGACGCGGGGACTTGGAAAAATTTCGCTCGAGCTCCGTCGCCTCGTCCAACCGACGCGCCAGAACGCACTTCGCGAGTCGCTCGATCGTCCGACTAGATGACCCGCTCGACGGTTATTTCGATTTTTCTCGAAAAATACTCATCCGAGAGCGTTGAAACTTCGTAAAACTGCATTAAACGCGGTATTATACAGGGATCTAACATTTAGAATCGTGCGAAACAGCCAGGAAAAAAAGTTTACTCTTGCCGCGGGGACTTGGAAAATTTTCGCTCGAGCTCCGTCGCCTCGTCCAACCGACGCGCCAGAACGCACTTCGCGAGTCGCTCGATCGTTCGACTAGATGACCCGCTCGACGGTTATTTCGATTTTTCTCGAAAAATACTCATCCGAGAGCGTTGAAACTTCGAAAAACTGCATTAAACGCGGTATTATACAGGGATCTAACATTTAGAATCGTGCGAAACAGCCAGGAAAAAAGTTTACTCTTGACGCGGGGACTTGGAAAAATTTCGCTCGAGCTCCGTCGCCTCGTCCAACCGACGCGCCAGAACGCACTTCGCGAGTCGCTCGATCGTTCGACTAGATGACCCACTCGACGGTTATTTCGATTTTTCTCGAAAAATACTCATCCGAGAGCGTTGAAACTTCGAAAAACTGCATTAAACGCGGGTATTATACAGGGATCTAACATTTAGAATCGTGCGAAACAGCCAGGAAAAAAGTTTACTCTTGACGCGGGGACTTGGAAAATTTTCGCTCGAGCTCCGTAGCCTCGTCCAACCGACGCGCCAGAACCCACGTCGCGAGTCGCTCGATCTTCCGACTAGATGACCCGCTCGACGGTTATTTCGATTTTTCTCGAAAAATACTCATCCGAGAGCGTTGAAACTTCGAAAAACTGCATTAAACGCGGTATTATAGAGGGATCTAACGTTTAGAATCGTGCGAAACAGCCAGGAAAAAAGTTTACTCTTGACGCGGGGACTTGGTAAAATTTCGCTCGAGCTCCGTCGCCTCGTCCAACCGACACGCCAGAACGCACTTCGCGAGACGCTCGGTCGTCCGACTAGATGACCCGCTCGAGGGTTATTTCGATTTTTCTCGAAAAATACTCATCCGAGAGCGTTGAAACTTCGTAAAACTGCATTAAACGCGGTATTATACAGGGATCTAACATTTAGAATCGTGCGAAACAGCCAGGAAAAAAGTTTACTCTTGACGCGGGGACTTGGTAAAATTTCGCTCGAGCTCCGTCGCCTCGTCCAACCGACGCGCCAGAACGCACTTCGCGAGACGCTCGGTCGTCCGACTAGATGACCCGCTCGAGGGTTATTTCGATTTTTCTCGAAAAATACTCATCCGAGAGCGTTGAAACTTCGTAAAACTGCATTAAACGCGGTATTATACAGGGATCTAACATTTAGAATCGTGCGAAACAGCCAGGAAAAAAGTTTACTCTTGACGCGGGGACTTGGAAAAATTTCGCTCGAGCTCCGTCGCTTCGTCCAACCGACGCGCCAGAACGCCCTTCGCGAGACGCTCGGTCGTCCGCCTAGATGACCCGCTCGACGGTTATTTCGATTTTTCTCGAAAAATACTCATCCGAGAGCGTTGAAACTTCGAAAAACTGCATTAAACGCGGTATTATACGGGGATCTAACATTTAGAATCGTCCGAAACAGCCAGGAAAAAAGTTTACTCTTGACGCTGGGACTTGGAAAATTTTCGCTCGAGCTCCGTCGCTTCGTCCAACGACGCGCCAGAACGCTCTTCGCGAGTCGCTCGATCGTCCGACTAGATGACCCGCTCGAGGGTTATTTCGATTTTTCTCGAAAAATACTCATCCGAGAGCGTTGAAACTTCGAAAAACTGCATTAAACGCGGTATTATACGGGGATCTAACATTTA
>CAKAJA020000426.1:0-42909 GCA_916610235.2 Lasioglossum morio
TTATACGTTATACGTTATACGTTATACGTTATACGTTATACGTTATACGTTATACGTTATACGTTATACGTTATACGTTATACGTTATACGTTATACGTTATACGTTATACGTTATACGTTATACGTTATACGTTATACGTTATACGTTATACGTTATACGTTGTTCGTTATACTTTGTACGTTATACGTTATACGTTATACGTTATACGTTATACGTTATACGTTATACGTTATACGTTATACGTTATACGTTATACGTTATACGTTATACGTTATACGTTATACGTTATACGTTATACGTTATACGTTATACGTTATACGTTATACGTTTAACGTTATACGTTATACGTTATATGTTTAACGTTATACGTTATACGTTATATGTTTAACGTTAAAAGTTATACGTTATACGTTATACGTTCTACGTTATACGTTGTACGTTGTACGTTATTCGTTATACGTTATACGTTATACGTTATACGTTATACGTTATATGTTTAACGTTATACATTATACGTTATACGTTATATGTTTATCGTTATACGTTATACGTTATACGTTATACGTTATACGTTATACGTTATACGTTATACGTTATACGTTATACGTTATACGTTATACGTTATACGTTATACGTTATACGTTATACGTTATACGTTATACGTTATACGTTATACGTTATACGTTATACGTTATACGTTATACGTTATACGTTATACGTTATACGTTATACGTTATACGTTATACGTTATACGTTATACGTTATACGTTATACGTTATACGTTATACGTTATACGTTATACGTTATACGTTATACGTTATACGTTATACGTTATACGTTATACGTTATACGTTATACGTTATACGTTATACGTTATACGTTATACGTTATACGTTATACGTTATACGTTATACGTTATACGTTATACGTTATACGTTATACGTTATACGTTATACGTTATACGTTATACGTTATACGTTATACGTTATACGTTATACGTTATACGTTATACGTTATACGTTATACGTTATACGTTATACGTTATACGTTATACGTTATACGTTATACGTTATACGTTATACGTTATACGTTATACGTTATACGTTATACGTTATACGTTATACGTTATACGTTATACGTTATACATTATACGTTATACGTCTAAACGTTATACGTTGTACGTTATAGGTTATACGTTTAAGATTATACGTTATACGTTATACGTTATACGTTATACGTTATACGTTATACGTTATACGTTATACGTTATACGTTATACGTTATACGTTATACGTTATACGTTATACGTTATACGTTATACGTTATACGTTATACGTTATACGTTATTCGTTATACGTTATACGTTATACGTTATACGTTGTACGGTATACGTTAAACGTTATACGTTATACGTTATATGTTTAACGTTAAAAGTTATACGTTATACGTTATACGTTATACGTTTAACGTTATACGTTATACATTATACGTTATACGTCTAAACGTTATACGTTGTACGTTATAGGTTATACGTTTAAGATTATACGTTATACGTTATACGTTATACGTTATACGTTATACGTTATACGTTATACGTTATACGTTATACGTTATACGTTATACGTTATACGTTATACGTTATACGTTATACGTTATACGTTATACGTTATACGTTATACGTTATACGTTATACGTTATACGTTGTTCGTTATACTTTGTACGTTATACGTTATACGTTATACGTTATACGTTATACGTTATACGTTATACGTTATACGTTATACGTTATACGTTATACGTTATACGTTATACGTTATACGTTATACGTTATACGTTATACGTTATACGTTATACGTTATACGTTATACGTTATACGTTTAACGTTATACGTTATACGTTATATGTTTAACGTTATACGTTATACGTTATATGTTTAACGTTAAAAGTTATACGTTATACGTTATACGTTCTACGTTATACGTTGTACGTTGTACGTTATTCGTTATACGTTATACGTTATACGTTATACGTTATACGTTATATGTTTAACGTTATACATTATACGTTATACGTTATATGTTTATCGTTATACGTTATACGTTATACGTTATACGTTATACGTTATACGTTATACGTTATACGTTATACGTTATACGTTATACGTTATACGTTATACGTTATACGTTATACGTTATACGTTATACGTTATACGTTATACGTTATACGTTATACGTTATACGTTATACGTTATACGTTATACGTTATACGTTATACGTTATACGTTATACGTTATACGTTATACGTTATACGTTATACGTTATACGTTATACGTTATACGTTATACGTTATACGTTATACGTTATACGTTATACGTTATACGTTATACGTTATACGTTATACGTTATACGTTATACGTTATACGTTATACGTTATACGTTATACGTTATACGTTATACGTTATACGTTATACGTTATACGTTATACGTTATACGTTATACGTTATACGTTATACGTTATACGTTATACGTTATACGTTATACGTTACACGTTATACGTTACACGTTATACGTTATACGTTATACGTTATACGTTATACGTTATACGTTATACGTTATACGTTATACGTTATACGTTATACGTTATACGTTATACGTTATACGTTATACGTTATACGTTATACGTTATACGTTATACGTTATACGTTATACGTTATACGTTATACGTTATACGTTATATGTTTATCGTTGTAGGTTATACGTTATACGTTATACGTTGTACGTTATACGTTATACGTTATATGTTTAACGATATACGTTATACGTTATACGTTATACGTTATACGTTATACGTTATACGTTATACGTTATACGTTATACGTTATACGTTATACGTTATACGTTATACGTTATACGTTATACGTTATACGTTATACGTTATACGTTATACGTTATACGTTATACGTTATACGTTATACGTTATACGTTATACGTTATACGTTATACGTTATACGTTATACGTTATACGTTATACGTTATACGTTATACGTTATACGTTATACGTTATACGTTATACGTTATACGTTATACGTTATACGTTGTACGGTATACGTTAAACGTTATACGTTATACGTTATATGTTTAACGTTAAAAGTTATACGTTATACGTTATACGTTATACGTTTAACGTTATACGTTATACATTATACGTTATACATTATACGTTATACGTCTAAACGTTATACGTTGTACGTTATAGGTTATACGTTTAAGATTATACGTTATACGTTATACGTTATACGTTATACGTTATACGTTGTACGTTGTACGATGTACGTTATTCGTTATACGTTATACGTTATACGTTATACGTTATACGTTATACGTTATACGTTATACGTTATACGTTATACGTTATACGTTATACGTTATACGTTATACGTTATACGTTATACGTTATACGTTATACGTTATACGTTATACGTTATACGTTATACGTTATACGTTATACGTTATACGTTATACGTTATACGTTATACGTTATACGTTATACGTTATACGTTATACGTTATACGTTATACGTTATACGTTATACGTTATACGTTATACGTTATACGTTATACGTTATACGTTATACGTTATACGTTATACGTTATACGTTATACGTTATACGTTATACGTTATACGTTATACGTTATACGTTATACGTTATACGTTATACGTTATACGTTATACGTTATACGTTATACGTTATACGTTATACGTTATACGTTATACGTTATACGTTATACGTTATACGTTATACGTTATACGTTATACGTTATACGTTATACGTTATACGTTATACGTTATACGTTATACGTTATACGTTATACGTTATACGTTATACGTTATACGTTATACGTTATACGTTATACGTTATACGTTATACGTTATACGTTATACGTTATATGTTTAACGTTAAAAGTTATACGTTATACGTTATACGTTATACGTTTAACGTTATACGTTATACATTATACGTTATACGTCTAAACGTTATACGTTGTACGTTATAGGTTATACGTTTAAGATTATACGTTATACGTTATACGTTATACGTTATACGTTATACGTTATACGTTATACGTTATACGTTATACGTTATACGTTATACGTTATACGTTATACGTTATACGTTATACGTTATACGTTATACGTTATACGTTATACGTTATACGTTATACGTTGTTCGTTATACTTTGTACGTTATACGTTATACGTTATACGTTATACGTTATACGTTATACGTTATACGTTATACGTTATACGTTATACGTTATACGTTATACGTTATACGTTATACGTTATACGTTATACGTTATACGTTATACGTTATACGTTATACGTTATACGTTTAACGTTATACGTTATACGTTATATGTTTAACGTTATACGTTATACGTTATATGTTTAACGTTAAAAGTTATACGTTATACGTTATACGTTCTACGTTATACGTTGTACGTTGTACGTTATTCGTTATACGTTATACGTTATACGTTATACGTTATACGTTATATGTTTAACGTTATACATTATACGTTATACGTTATATGTTTATCGTTATACGTTATACGTTATACGTTATACGTTATACGTTATACGTTATACGTTATACGTTATACGTTATACGTTATACGTTATACGTTATACGTTATACGTTATACGTTATACGTTATACGTTATACGTTATACGTTATACGTTATACGTTATACGTTATACGTTATACGTTATACGTTATACGTTATACGTTATACGTTATACGTTATACGTTATACGTTATACGTTATACGTTATACGTTATACGTTATACGTTATACGTTATACGTTATACGTTATACGTTATACGTTATACGTTATACGTTATACGTTATACGTTATACGTTATACGTTATACGTTATACGTTATACGTTATACGTTATACGTTATACGTTATACGTTATACGTTATACGTTATACGTTATACGTTATACGTTATACGTTATACGTTATACGTTATACGTTATACGTTATACGTTATACGTTATACGTTATACGTTATACGTTATACGTTATACGTTATACGTTATACGTTATACGTTATACGTTACACGTTATACGTTACACGTTATACGTTACACGTTATACGTTATACGTTATACGTTATACGTTATACGTTATACGTTATACGTTATACGTTATACGTTATACGTTATACGTTATACGTTATACGTTATACGTTATACGTTATACGTTATACGTTATACGTTATACGTTATACGTTATACGTTATACGTTATACGTTATACGTTATATGTTTATCGTTGTAGGTTATACGTTATACGTTATACGTTGTACGTTATACGTTATACGTTATATGTTTAACGATATACGTTATACGTTATACGTTATACGTTATACGTTATACGTTATACGTTATACGTTATACGTTATACGTTATACGTTATACGTTATACGTTATACGTTATACGTTATACGTTATACGTTATACGTTATACGTTATACGTTATACGTTATACGTTATACGTTATACGTTATACGTTATACGTTATACGTTATACGTTATACGTTATACGTTATACGTTGTACGGTATACGTTAAACGTTATACGTTATACGTTATATGTTTAACGTTAAAAGTTATACGTTATACGTTATACGTTATACGTTTAACGTCATACGTTATACGTTATACGTTATACATTATACGTTATACGTCTAAACGTTATACGTTGTACGTTATAGGTTATACGTTTAAGATTATACGTTATACGTTATACGTTATACGTTATACGTTATACGTTGTACGTTGTACGATGTACGTTATTCGTTATACGTTATACGTTATACGTTATACGTTATACGTTATACGTTATACGTTATACGTTATACGTTATACGTTATACGTTATACGTTATACGTTATACGTTATACGTTATACGTTATACGTTATACGTTATACGTTATACGTTATACGTTATACGTTATACGTTATACGTTATACGTTATACGTTATACGTTATACGTTATACGTTATACGTTATACGTTATACGTTATACGTTATACGTTATACGTTATACGTTATACGTTATACGTTATACGTTATACGTTATACGTTATACGTTATACGTTATACGTTATACGTTATACGTTATACGTTATACGTTATACGTTATATGTTATACGTTATACGTTATACGTTATACGTTATACGTTATACGTTATACGTTATACGTTATACGTTATACGTTATACGTTATACGTTATACGTTATACGTTATACGTTATACGTTATACGTTATACGTTATACGTTATACGTTATACGTTATACGTTATACGTTATACGTTATACGTTATACGTTATACGTTATACGTTATACGTTATACGTTATACGTTATACGTTATACGTTATACGTTATACGTTATACGTTATACGTTATACGTTATACGTTATACGTTATACGTTATACGTTATACGTTATACGTTATACGTTATACGTTATACGTTATACGTTATACGTTATACGTTATACGTTATACGTTATACGTTATACGTTATACGTTATACGTTATACGTTATACGTTATACGTTATACGTTATACGTTATACGTTATACGTTATACGTTATACGTTATACGTTATACGTTATACGTTATACGTTATACGTTATACGTTATACGTTATACGTTATACGTTATACGTTATACGTTATACGTTATACGTTATACGTTATACGTTATACGTTATACGTTATACGTTATACGTTATACGTTATACGTTATACGTTATACGTTATACGTTGTACGGTATACGTTAAACGTTATACGTTATACGTTATATGTTTAACGTTAAAAGTTATACGTTATACGTTATACGTTATACGTTTAACGTCATACGTTATACATTATACGTTATACATTATACGTTATACGTCTAAACGTTATACGTTGTACGTTATAGGTTATACGTTTAAGATTATACGTTATACGTTATACGTTATACGTTATACGTTATACGTTGTACGTTGTACGATGTACGTTATTCGTTATACGTTATACGTTATACGTTATACGTTATACGTTATACGTTATACGTTATACGTTATACGTTATACGTTATACGTTATACGTTATACGTTATACGTTATACGTTATACGTTATACGTTATACGTTGTACGTTGTACGTTGTACGTTGTACGTTATACGTTATACATTATACGTTATACGTTATATGTTTATCGTTGTAGGTTATACGTTATACGTTATACATTGTACGTTATACGTTATACGTTGTACGTTGTACGTTATTCGTTATACGTTATACGTTATACGTTATACGTTATACGTTATACGTTATACGTTATACGTTATACGTTATATGTTTAACGTTATACATTATACGTTATACGTTATACGTTATATGTTTATCGTTATACGTTATACGTTATACGTTATACGTTATACGTTTAACGTTACACGTTATACATTATACGTTATACGTTTAAACGTTATACGTTGTACGTTATAGGTTATACGTTATACGTTATACGTTATACGTTATACGTTATACGTTATACGTTATACGTTATACGTTATACGTTATACGTTATACGTTATACGTTATACGTTATACGTTATACGTTATACGTTATACGTTATACGTTATACGTTATACGTTATACGTTATACGTTATACGTTATACGTTATACGTTATACGTTATACGTTATACGTTATACGTTATACGTTATACGTTATACGTTATACGTTATACGTTATACGTTATACGTTATACGTTATACGTTATACGTTATACGTTATACGTTATACGTTATACGTTATACGTTATACGTTATACGTTATACGTTATACGTTATACGTTATACGTTATACGTTATACGTTATACGTTATACGTTATACGTTATACGTTATACGTTATACGTTATACGTTATACGTTATACGTTATACGTTATACGTTATACGTTATACGTTATACGTTATACGTTATACGTTATACGTTATACGTTATACGTTATACGTTATACGTTATACGTTATACGTTATACGTTATACGTTATACGTTATACGTTATACGTTATACGTTATACGTTATACGTTATACGTTATACGTTATACGTCATACGTCATACGTTATACGTTATACGTTATACGTTATACGTCATACGTCATACGTTATACGTTATACGTTATACGTTATACGTTATACGTTATACGTTATACGTTATACGTTATACGTTATACGTTATACGTTATACGTTATACGTTATACGTTATACGTTATACGTTATACGTTATACGTTATACGTTATACGTTATACGTTATACGTTATACGTTATACGTTATACGTTATACGTTATACGTTATACGTTATACGTTATACGTTATACGTTATACGTTATACGTTATACGTTATACGTTATACGTTATACGTTATACGTTATACGTTATACGTTATACGTTATACGTTATACGTTATACGTTATACGTTATACGTTATACGTTATACGTTATACGTTATACGTTATACGTTATACGTTATACGTTATACGTTATACGTTATACGTTATACGTTATACGTTATACGTTATAGGTTATACGTTATAGGTTATACGTTATAGGTTATACGTTATAGGTTATACGTTATACGTTATAGGTTATACGTTATACGTTATACGTTATACGTTATACGTTATACGTTATACGTTATACGTTATACGTTATACGTTATACGTTATACGTTATACGTTATACGTTATACGTTATACGTTATACGTTATACGTTATACGTTATACGTTATACGTTATACGTTATACGTTATACGTTATACGTTATACGTTATACGTTATACGTTATACGTTATACGTTATACGTTATACGTTATACGTTATACGTTATACGTTATACGTTATACGTTATACGTTATACGTTATACGTTATACGTTATACGTTATACGTTATACGTTATACGTTATACGTTATACGTTATACGTTATACGTTATACGTTATACGTTATACGTTATACGTTATACGTTATACGTTATACGTTATACGTTATACGTTATACGTTATACGTTATACGTTATACGTTATACGTTATACGTTATACGTTATACGTTATACGTTATACGTTATACGTTATACGTTATACGTTATACGTTATACGTTATACGTTATACGTTATACGTTATACGTTATACGTTATACGTTATACGTTATACGTTATACGTTATACGTTATACGTTATACGTTATACGTTATACGTTATACGTTAAACGTTATACGTTATACGTTAAACGTTATACGTTATACGTTATATGTTTAACGTTATACGTTATATGTTTAACGTTAAAAGTTATACGTTATACGTTATACGTTATACGTTTAACGTTATACGTTATACATTATACGTTATATATTATACGTTATACGTCTAAACGTTATACGTTATACGTTATACGTTATACGTTATACGTTATACGTTATACGTTATACGTTATACGTTATACGTTATACGTTATACGTTATTCGTTATACGTTATACGTTATACGTTATACGTTGTACGGTATACGTTAAACGTTATACGTTATACGTTATATGTTTAACGTTAAAAGTTATACGTTATACGTTATACGTTATACGTTTAACGTTATACGTTATACATTATACGTTATACGTCTAAACGTTATACGTTGTACGTTATAGGTTATACGTTTAAGATTATACGTTATACGTTATACGTTATACGTTATACGTTATACGTTATACGTTATACGTCTAAACGTTATACGTTGTACGTTATAGGTTATACGTTTAAGATTATACGTTATACGTTATACGTTATACGTTATACGTTATACGTTGTACGTTGTACGATGTACGTTATTCGTTATACGTTATACGTTATACGTTATACGTTATACGTTATACGTTATACGTTATACGTTATACGTTATACGTTATACGTTACACGTTGTACGTTATACGTTATACGTTATACGTTATACGTTATACGTTATACGTTATACGTTATACGTTATACGTTATACGTTATACGTTATACGTTATACGTTATACGTTATACGTTATACGTTATACGTTATACGTTATACGTTATACGTTATACGTTATACGTTATACGTTATACGTTATACGTTATACGTTATACGTTATACGTTATACGTTATACGTTATACGTTATACGTTATACGTTATACGTTATACGTTATACGTTATACGTTATACGTTATACGTTATACGTTATACGTTATACGTTATACGTTATACGTTATACGTTATACGTTATACGTTATACGTTATACGTTATACGTTATACGTTATACGTTATACGTTATACGTTATACGTTATACGTTATACGTTATACGTTATACGTTATACGTTATACGTTATACGTTATACGTTATACGTTATACGTTATACGTTATACGTTATACGTTATACGTTATACGTTATACGTTATACGTTATACGTTATACGTTATACGTTATACGTTATACGTTATACGTTAAACGTTATACGTTATACGTTATATGTTTAACGTTATACGTTATATGTTTAACGTTAAAAGTTATACGTTATACGTTATACGTTATACGTTTAACGTTATACGTTATACATTATACGTTATACATTATACGTTATACGTCTAAACGTTATACGTTATACGTTATACGTTATACGTTATACGTTATACGTTATACGTTATACGTTATACGTTATACGTTATACGTTATACGTTATTCGTTATACGTTATACGTTATACGTTATACGTTGTACGGTATACGTTAAACGTTATACGTTATACGTTATATGTTTAACGTTAAAAGTTATACGTTATACGTTATACGTTATACGTTTAACGTTATACGTTATACATTATACGTTATACGTCTAAACGTTATACGTTGTACGTTATAGGTTATACGTTTAAGATTATACGTTATACGTTATACGTTATACGTTATACGTTATACGTTATACGTTATACGTTATACGTCTAAACGTTATACGTTGTACGTTATAGGTTATACGTTTAAGATTATACGTTATACGTTATACGTTATACGTTATACGTTATACGTTGTACGTTGTACGATGTACGTTATTCGTTATACGTTATACGTTATACGTTATACGTTATACGTTATACGTTATACGTTATACGTTATACGTTATACGTTATACGTTACACGTTGTACGTTGTACGTTGTACGTTGTACGTTATACGTTATACATTATACGTTATACGTTATATGTTTATCGTTGTAGGTTATACGTTATACGTTATACATTGTACGTTATACGTTATACGTTGTACGTTGTACGTTATTCGTTATACGTTATACGTTATACGTTATACGTTATACGTTATACGTTATACGTTATACGTTATACGTTATACGTTATACGTTAAACGTTATACGTTATACGTTATATGTTTAACGTTATACGTTATATGTTTAACGTTAAAAGTTATACGTTATACGTTATACGTTATACGTTTAACGTTATACGTTATACATTATACGTTATACATTATACGTTATACGTCTAAACGTTATACGTTATACGTTATACGTTATACGTTATACGTTATACGTTATACGTTATACGTTATACGTTATACGTTATACGTTATACGTTATACGTTATTCGTTATACGTTATACGTTATACGTTATACGTTGTACGGTATACGTTAAACGTTATACGTTATACGTTATATGTTTAACGTTAAAAGTTATACGTTATACGTTATACGTTATACGTTTAACGTTATACGTTATACATTATACGTTATACGTCTAAACGTTATACGTTGTACGTTATAGGTTATACGTTTAAGATTATACGTTATACGTTATACGTTATACGTTATACGTTATACGTTATACGTTATACGTTATACGTTATACGTTATACGTTATACGTTATACGTTATACGTTATACGTTATACGTTATACGTTATACGTTATACGTTATACGTTATACGTTATACGTTATACGTTATACGTTATACGTTATACGTTATACGTTATACGTTATACGTTGTTCGTTATACTTTGTACGTTATACGTTATACGTTATACGTTATACGTTATACGTTATACGTTATACGTTATACGTTATACGTTATACGTTATACGTTATACGTTATACGTTATACGTTATACGTTATACGTTATACGTTATACGTTATACGTTATACGTTATACGTTATACGTTATACGTTATACGTTATACGTTTAACGTTATACGTTATACGTTATATGTTTAACGTTATACGTTATACGTTATATGTTTAACGTTAAAAGTTATACGTTATACGTTATACGTTCTACGTTATACGTTGTACGTTGTACGTTATTCGTTATACGTTATACGTTATACGTTATACGTTATACGTTATATGTTTAACGTTATACATTATACGTTATACGTTATATGTTTATCGTTATACGTTATACGTTATACGTTATACGTTATACGTTATACGTTATACGTTATACGATATACGTTATACGTTATACGTTATACGTTATACGTTATACGTTATACGTTATACGTTATACGTTATACGTTATACGTTATACGTTATACGTTATACGTTATACGTTATACGTTATACGTTATACGTTATACGTTATACGTTATACGTTATACGTTATACGTTATACGTTATACGTTATACGTTATACGTTACACGTTATACGTTATACGTTACACGTTATACGTTATACGTTATACGTTATACGTTATACGTTATACGTTATACGTTATACGTTATACGTTATACGTTATACGTTATACGTTATACGTTATACGTTATACGTTATACGTTATACGTTATACGTTATACGTTATGCGTTATACGTTATACGTTATACGTTATACGTTATACGTTATACGTTATACGTTATACGTTATACGTTATACGTTATACGTTATATGTTTATCGTTGTAGGTTATACGTTATACGTTATACGTTATACGTTGTACGTTATACGTTATACGTTATATGTTTAACGATATACGTTATACGTTATACGTTATACGTTATACGTTATACGTTATACGTTATACGTTATACGTTATACGTTATACGTTATACGTTATACGTTATACGTTATACGTTATACGTTATACGTTATACGTTATACGTTATACGTTATACGTTATACGTTATACGTTATACGTTATACGTTATACGTTATACGTTATACGTTATACGTTATACGTTATACGTTATACGTTATACGTTATACGTTATACGTTATACGTTATACGTTATACGTTATACGTTATACGTTATACGTTATACGTTATACGTTATACGTTATACGTTATACGTTATACGTTATACGTTATACGTTATACGTTATACGTTATACGTTATACGTTATACGTTATACGTTATACGTTATACGTTATACGTTATACGTTATACGTTATATGTTTAACGTTATACATTATACGTTATACGTTATACGTTATATGTTTATCGTTATACGTTATACGTTATACGTTATACGTTATACGTTTAACGTTACACGTTATACATTATACGTTATACGTTTAAACGTTATACGTTGTACGTTATACGTTATACGTTATACGTTATACGTTATACGTTATACGTTATACGTTATACGTTATACGTTATACGTTATACGTTGTACGTTGTACGTTGTACGTTATATGTTTAACGTTATACGTTATACGTTATACGTTATACGTTATACGTTATACGTTATACGTTATACGTTATACGTTATACGTTATACGTTATACGTTATACGTTATACGTTATACGTTATACGTTATACGTTATACGTTATACGTTATACGTTATACGTTATACGTTATACGTTATACGTTATACGTTATACGTTATACGTTATACGTTATACGTTATACGTTATACGTTATACGTCATACGTCATACGTTATACGTTATACGTTATACGTTATACGTTATACGTTATACGTTATACGTTATACGTTATACGTTATACGTTATACGTTATACGTTATACGTTATACGTTATACGTTATACGTTATACGTTATACGTTATACGTTATACGTTATACGTTATACGTTATACGTTATACGTTATACGTTATTCGTTATACGTTATACGTTATACGTTATACGTTGTACGGTATACGTTAAACGTTATACGTTATACGTTATATGTTTAACGTTAAAAGTTATACGTTATACGTTATACGTTATACGTTTAACGTTATACGTTATACATTATACGTTATACGTCTAAACGTTATACGTTGTACGTTATAGGTTATACGTTTAAGATTATACGTTATACGTTATACGTTATACGTTATACGTTATACGTTATACGTTATACGTTATACGTTATACGTTATACGTTATACGTTATACGTTATATGTTTAACGTTAAAAGTTATACGTTATACGTTATACGTTATACGTTTAACGTTATACGTTATACATTATACGTTATACATTATACGTTATACGTCTAAACGTTATACGTTGTACGTTATAGGTTATACGTTTAAGATTATACGTTATACGTTATACGTTATACGTTATACGTTATACGTTATACGTTATACGTTATACGTTATACGTTATACGTTATACGTTATACGTTATACGTTATACGTTATACGTTATACGTTATACGTTATACGTTATTCGTTATACGTTATACGTTATACGTTATACGTTGTACGGTATACGTTAAACGTTATACGTTATACGTTATATGTTTAACGTTAAAAGTTATACGTTATACGTTATACGTTATACGTTTAACGTTATACGTTATACATTATACGTTATACGTTATACGTTATACGTTATACGTTATACGTTATACGTTATACGTTATACGTTATACGTTATACGTTATACGTTATACGTTATACGTTATACGTTATACGTTATACGTTATACGTTATACGTTATACGTTATACGTTATACGTTATACGTTATACGTTATACGTTATACGTTATACGTTATACGTTATACGTTATACGTTATACGTTATACGTTATACGTTATACGTTATACGTTATACGTTATACGTTATACGTTATACGTTATACGTTATACGTTATACGTTATACGTTATACGTTATACGTTATACGTTATACGTTATACGTTATACGTTATACGTTATACGTTATACGTTATACGTTATACGTTATACGTTATACGTTATACGTTATACGTTATACGTTATACGTTATACGTTATACGTTATACGTTATACCTTATACGTTATACGTTATACGTTATACATTATACGTTATACGTTATACGTTATATGTTTATCGTTATACGTTATACGTTGTACGTTGTACGTTGTACGCTATACGTTATACATTATACGTTATACGTTATACGTTATATGTTTATCGTTGTAGGTTATACGTTATACGTTATACGATATACGTTATACGTTATATGTTTAACGTTATACCTTATACGTTATACGTTATACGTTTAACGTTATACGTTATACGTTATATGTTTAACGTTAAAAGTTATACGTTATACGTTATATGTTTAACGTTAAAAGTTATACGTTATACGTTATACGTTATACGTTATACGTTATACGTTATACGTTGTACGTTGTACGATGTACGTTATTCGTTATACGTTATACGTTATACGTTATACGTTATACGTTATACGTTATACGTTATACGTTGTTCGTTATACTTTGTACGTTATACGTTATACGTTATACGTTATACGTTATACATTATACGTTATACGTTATACGTTATACGTCATACGTTATACGTTATACGTTATACGTTATACGTTATACGTTATACGTTATACGTCATACGTCATACGTTATACGTTATACGTTATACGTTATACGTTATACGTTATACGTTATACGTTATACGTTATACGTTATACGTTATACGTTATACGTTATACGTTATACGTTATACGTTATACGTTATACGTTATACGTTATACGTTATACGTTATACGTTATACGTTATACGTTATTCGTTATACGTTATACGTTATACGTTATACGTTGTACGGTATACGTTAAACGTTATACGTTATACGTTATATGTTTAACGTTAAAAGTTATACGTTATACGTTATACGTTATACGTTTAACGTTATACGTTATACATTATACGTTATACGTCTAAACGTTATACGTTGTACGTTATAGGTTATACGTTTAAGATTATACGTTATACGTTATACGTTATACGTTATACGTTATACGTTATACGTTATACGTTATACGTTATACGTTATACGTTATACGTTATACGTTATATGTTTAACGTTAAAAGTTATACGTTATACGTTATACGTTATACGTTTAACGTTATACGTTATACATTATACGTTATACATTATACGTTATACGTCTAAACGTTATACGTTGTACGTTATAGGTTATACGTTTAAGATTATACGTTATACGTTATACGTTATACGTTATACGTTATACGTTATACGTTATACGTTATACGTTATACGTTATACGTTATACGTTATACGTTATACGTTATACGTTATACGTTATACGTTATACGTTATACGTTATACGTTATACGTTATTCGTTATACGTTATACGTTATACGTTATACGTTGTACGGTATACGTTAAACGTTATACGTTATACGTTATATGTTTAACGTTAAAAGTTATACGTTATACGTTATACGTTATACGTTTAACGTTATACGTTATACATTATACGTTATACGTCTAAACGTTATATGTTGTACGTTATAGGTTATACGTTTAAGATTATACGTTATACGTTATACGTTATACGTTATACGTTATACGTTATACGTTATACGTTATACGTTATACGTTATACGTTATACGTTATACGTTATACGTTATACGTTATACGTTATACGTTATACGTTATACGTTATACGTTATACGTTATACGTTATACGTTATACGTTATACGTTATACGTTATACGTTGTTCGTTATACTTTGTACGTTATACGTTATACGTTATACGTTATACGTTATACGTTATACGTTATACGTTATACGTTATACGTTATACGTTATACGTTATACGTTATACGTTATACGTTATACGTTATACGTTATACGTTATACGTTATACGTTATACGTTATACGTTATACGTTATACGTTATACGTTATACGTTATACGTTATACGTTATACGTTATACGTTATACGTTATACGTTATACGTTATACGTTATACGTTATACGTTATACGTTATACGTTATACGTTATACGTTATACGTTATACGTTATACGTTATACGTTATACGTTATACGTTATACGTTATACGTTATACGTTATACGTTATACGTTATACGTTATACGTTATACGTTATACGTTATACGTTATACGTTATACGTTATACGTTATACGTTATACGTTATACGTTATACGTTATACGTTATACGTTATACGTTATACGTTATACGTTATACGTTATACGTTATACGTTATACGTTATACGTTATACGTTATACGTTATACGTTATACGTTATACGTTATACGTTATACGTTATACGTTATACGTTATACGTTATACGTTGTACGTTGTACGTTATATGTTTAACGTTATACGTTATACGTTATACGTTATACGTTTAACGTTATACGTTATACATTATACGTTATACGTCTAAACGTTATACGTTGTACGTTATAGGTTATACGTTTAAGATTATACGTTATACGTTATACGTTATACGTTATACGTTATACGTTATACGTTATACGTTATACGTTATACGTTATACGTTATACGTTATACGTTATACGTTATACGTTATACGTTATACGTTATACGTTATACGTTATACGTTATACGTTATACGTTATACGTTATACGTTATACGTTATACGTTATACGTTATACGTTATACGTTATACGTTATACGTTATACGTTATACGTTATACGTTATACGTTATACGTTATACGTTATACGTTATACGTTATACGTTATACGTTATACGTTATACGTTATACGTTATACGTTTAACGTTATACGTTATACGTTATATGTTTAACGTTAAAAGTTATACGTTATACGTTATACGTTATACGTTATACGTTGTACGTTATACGTTATACGTTATACGTTATACGTTATACGTTATACGTTATACGTTATACGTTATACGTTATACGTTATACGTTATACGTTATACGTTATACGTTATACGTTATACGTTATACGTTATACGTTATACGTTATACGTTATACGTTATACGTTATACGTTATACGTTATACGTTATACGTTATACCTTATACGTTATACGTTATACGTTATACGTTATACGTTATACGTTATACGTTATACGTTATACGTTATACGTTATACGTTATACGTTATACGTTATACGTTATACGTTATACGTTATACGCTATACGTTATACGTTATACGTTATACGTTATACGTTATACGTTATACGTTATACGTTATACGTTATACGTTATACGTTATACGTTATACGTTATACGTTATACGTTATACGTTATACGTTATACGTTATACGTTATACGTTATACGTTATACGTTATACGTTATACGTTATACGTTATACGTTATACGTTATACGTTATACGTTATACGTTATACGTTATACGTTATACGTTATACGTTATACGTTATACGTTATACGTTATACGTTATACGTTATACGTTATACGTTATACGTTATACGTTATACGTTATACGTTATACGTTATACGTTATACGTTATACGTTATACGTTATACGTTATACGTTATACGTTATACGTTATACGTTATACGTTATACGTTATACGTTATACGTTGTTCGTTATACTTTGTACGTTATACGTTATACGTTATACGTTATACGTTATACGTTATACGTTATACGTTATACGTTATACGTTATACGTTATACGTTATACGTTATACATTATACGTTATACGTTATACGTTATACGTTATACGTTATACGTTATACGTTTAACGTTATACGTTATACGTTAAAAGTTATACGTTATACGTTATACGTTATACGTTATACGTTGTACGTTATACGTTATACGTTGTACGTTGTACGTTATTCGTTATACGTTATACGTTATACGTTATACGTTATACGTTATACGTTATATGTTTAACGTTATACATTATACGTTATACGTTATACGTTATATGTTTATCGTTATACGTTATACGTTATACGTTATACGTTATACGTTATACGTTATACGTTATACGTTATACGTTATACGTTATACGTTATACGTTATACGTTATACGTTATACGTTATACGTTATACGTTATACGTTGTACGTTGTACGTTATATGTTTAACGTTATACGTTATACGTTATACGTTATACGTTATACGTTATACGTTTAACGTTATACGTTATACATTATACGTTATACGTCTAAACGTTATCCGTTGTTCGTTATAGGTTATACGTTTAAGATTATACGTTATACGTTATACGTTATACGTTTAACGTTATACGTTATACGTTATATGTTTAACGTTAAAAGTTGTACGTTATACGTTATACGTTATACGTTATACGTTATACGTTATACGTTATACGTTATACGTTATACGTTATACGTTATACGTTATACGTTATACGTTATACGTTGTACGTTGTACGATGTACGTTATTCGTTATACGTTATACGTTATACGTTATACGTTATACGTTATACGTTATACGTTATACGTTATACGTTATACGTTATACGTTATACGTTATACGTTATACGTTATACGTTATACGTTGTACGTTGTACGTTGTACGTTGTACGTTGTACGTTGTACGTTATACGTTATACATTATACGTTATACGTTATACGTTATACGTTATATGTTTATCGTTGTAGGTTATACGTTATACGTTATACATTGTACGTTATACGTTATACGTTGTACGTTGTACGTTATTCGTTATACGTTATACGTTATACGTTATACGTTATACGTTATACGTTATACGTTATATGTTTAACGTTATACATTATACGTTATACGTTATACGTTATATGTTTATCGTTATACGTTATACGTTATACGTTTAACGTTACACGTTATACATTATACTTTATACGTTTAAACGTTATACGTTGTACGTTATAGGTTATACGTTTAACATTATACGTTATACGTTATGCGTTATACGTTATACGTTGTACGTTGTACTTTGTACGTTATGCGTTATACGTTATACGTTATACGTTATACGTTATACGTTGTACGTTGTACGTTTAACGTTAAAAGTTATACGATATACGTTATACGTTATATGTTTAACGTTATACGTTATACGTTATACGTTTAACGTTATACGTTATACGTTATATGTTTAACGTTAAAAGTTATACGTTATACGTTGTACGTTGTACGTTATTCGTTATACGTTATACGTTATACGTTATACGTTATACGTTATACGTTATACGTTATACGTTATACGTTATACGTTATACGTTATACGTTATACGTTATACGTTATACGTTATACGTTATACGTTATACCTTATACGTTATACGTTATACGTTATACGTTATACGTTATACGTTATACGTTATACGTTATACGTTATACGTTATACGTTATACGTTATACGTTATACGTTATACGTTATACGTTATACGTTATACGTTATACGTTATACGTTATACGTTATACGTTATACGTTATACGTTATACCTTATACGTTATACGTTATACGCTATACATTATACGTTATACGTTATATGTTTATCGTTATACGTTATACGTTGTACGTTGTACGTTGTACGCTATACGTTATACATTATACGTTATACGTTATACGTTATATGTTTATCGTTGTAGGTTATACGTTATACGTTATACGATATACGTTATACGTTATATGTTTAACGTTATACCTTATACGTTATACGTTATACGTTTAACGTTATACGTTATACGTTATATGTTTAACGTTAAAAGTTATACGTTATACGTTATATGTTTAACGTTAAAAGTTATACGTTATACGTTATACGTTATACGTTATACGTTATACGTTATACGTTGTACGTTGTACGATGTACGTTATTCGTTATACGTTATACGTTATACGTTATACGTTATACGTTATACGTTATACGTTATACGTTATACGTTATACGTTGTTCGTTATACTTTGTACGTTATACGTTATACGTTATACGTTATACGTTATACGTTATACATTATACGTTATACGTTATACGTTATACGTCATACGTTATACGTTATACGTTATACGTTATACGTTATACGTTATACGTTATACGTTATACGTTATACGTTATACGTTATACGTTATACGTTATACGTTATACGTTATACGTTATACGTTATACGTTATACGTTATACGTTATACGTTATACGTTATACGTTATACGTTATACGTTTAACGTTATACGTTATACGTTATATGTTTAAAGTTATACGTTATACGTTATACGTTATACGTTATACGTTATACGTTATACGTTGTACGTTATACGTTATACGTTGTACGTTGTACGTTATTCGTTATTCGTTATACGTTATACGTTATACGTTATACGTTATACGTTATATGCTTAACGTTATACATTATACGTTAAACGTTATACGTTATATGTTTATCGTTATACGTTATACGTTATACGTTATACGTTATACGTTATACGTTATACGTTATACGTTATACGTTATACGTTGTACGTTGTACGTTATTCGTTATTCGTTATACGTTATACGTTATACGTTATACGTTATACGTTATATGCTTAACGTTATACATTATACGTTAAACGTTATACGTTATATGTTTATCGTTATACGTTATACGTTATACGTTATACGTTATACGTTATACGTTATACGTTATACGTTATACGTTGTACGTTGTACGTTATATGTTTAACGTTATACGTTATACGTTATACGTTATACGTTATACGTTATACGTTATACGTTTAACGTTATACGTTATACATTATACGTGTAACGTTATACGTTATACATTATACGTTATACGTCTAAACGTTATACGTTGTACGTTATAGGTTATACGTTTAAGATTATACGTTATACGTTATACGTTATATGTTTAACGTTAAAAGTTATACGTTATACGTTATACGTTATACGTTATACGTTATACGTTATACGTTATACGTTATACGTAATACGTTATACGTTATACGTTGTACGTTGTACGATGTACGTTATTCGTTATACGTTATACGTTATACGTTATACGTTATACGTTATACGTTATACGTTATACGTTATACGTTATACGTTATACATTATACGTTATACGTTATACGTTGTACGTTGTACGTTGTACGTTATACGTTATACATTATACGTTATACGTTATACGTTATATGTTTATCGTTGTAGGTTATACGTTATAGGTTATACGTTGTACGTTATACGTTATACGTTGTACGTTGTACGTTATTCGTTATACGTTATACGTTATACGTTATACGTTATACGTTGTACGTTATAGGTTATACGTTTAACATTATACGTTATACGTTATGCGTTATACGTTATACGTTATATGTTTAACGATATACGTTATACGTTATACGTTATACGTTATATGTTATACGTTATACGTTATACGTTATACGTTATACGTAATACGTTATACGTTATACGTTATACGTTATACGTTATACGTTATACGTTATACGTTATACGTTATACGTTATACGTTATACGTTATACGTTATACGTTATACGTTATACGTTATACGTTATACGTTATACGTTATACGTTATACGTTATACGTTATACGTTATACGTTATACGTTATACGTTATACGTTATACGTTATACGTTATACGTTATACGTTGTACGTTGTACGTTGTACGTTGTACGTTGTACGTTATACGTTATACGTTATACGTTATACGTTATACGTTATACGTTATACGTTATACGTTTAACGTTATACGTTATACGTTAAATGTTTAACGTTAAAAGTTATACGTTATACGTTATACGTTATACGTTATACGTTATACGTTGTACGTTATACGTTATACGTTATACGTTATACGTTATACGTTATACGTTATACGTTATACGTTATACGTTATACGTTATACGTTATACGTTATACGTTATACGTTATACGTTATACGTTATACGTTATACGTTATACGTTATACGTTATACGTTGTACGTTGTACGTTGTACGTTGTACGTTGTACGTTATACGTTATACGTTATACGTTATACGTTATACGTTATACGTTATACGTTATACGTTTAACGTTATACGTTATACGTTAAATGTTTAACGTTAAAAGTTATACGTTATACGTTATACGTTACACGTTATACGTTATACGTTGTACGTTATACGTTATACGTTGTACGTTGTACGTTATTCGTTATACGTTATACGTTATACGTTATACGTTATACGTTATACGTTATACGTTATACGTTATACGTTATACGTTATACGTTATACGTTATACGTTATACGTTATACGTTATACGTTATACGTTATACGTTATACGTTATACGTTATACGTTATACGTTATACGTTATACGTTATACGTTATACGTTATACGTTATACGTTATACGTTATACGTTATACGTTATACGTTATACGTTATACGTTATACGTTATACGTTATACGTTATACGTTATACGTTATACGTTATACGTTATACGTTATACGTTATACGTTATACGTTATACGTTATACGTTATACGTTATACGTTATACGTTATACGTTATACGTTATACGTTATACGTTATACGTTATACGTTATACGTTATACGTTGTACGTTATACGTTGTACGTTGTACGTTGTACGTTATACGTTATACATTATACGTTATACGTTATACGTTATATGTTTATCGTTGTAGGTTATACGTTATAGGTTATACGTTGTACGTTATACGTTATACGTTGTACGTTGTACGTTATTCGTTATACGTTATACGTTATACGTTATACATTATACGTTATACGTTATACGTTGTACGTTGTACGTTGTACGTTATACGTTATACATTATACGTTATACGTTATACGTTATATGTTTATCGTTGTAGGTTATACGTTATAGGTTATACGTTGTACGTTATACGTTATACGTTGTACGTTGTACGTTATTCGTTATACGTTATACGTTATACGTTATACGTTATACGTTGTACGTTATAGGTTATACGTTTAACATTATACGTTATACGTTATGCGTTATACGTTATACGTTATATGTTTAACGATATACGTTATACGTTATACGTTATACGTTATATGTTATACGTTATACGTTATACGTTATACGTTATACGTAATACGTTATACGTTATACGTTATACGTTATACGTTATACGTTATACGTTATACGTTATACGTTATACGTTATACGTTATACGTTATACGTTATACGTTATACGTTATACGTTATACGTTATACGTTATACGTTATACGTTATACGTTATACGTTATACGTTATACGTTATACGTTATACGTTATACGTTATACGTTATACGTTATACGTTATACGTTGTACGTTGTACGTTGTACGTTGTACGTTGTACGTTATACGTTATACGTTATACGTTATACGTTATACGTTATACGTTATACGTTATACGTTTAACGTTATACGTTATACGTTAAATGTTTAACGTTAAAAGTTATACGTTATACGTTATACGTTATACGTTATACGTTATACGTTGTACGTTATACGTTATACGTTATACGTTATACGTTATACGTTATACGTTATACGTTATACGTTATACGTTATACGTTATACGTTATACGTTATACGTTATACGTTATACGTTATACGTTATACGTTATACGTTATACGTTATACGTTGTACGTTGTACGTTGTACGTTGTACGTTGTACGTTATACGTTATACGTTATACGTTATACGTTATACGTTATACGTTATACGTTATACGTTTAACGTTATACGTTATACGTTAAATGTTTAACGTTAAAAGTTATACGTTATACGTTATACGTTATACGTTATACGTTATACGTTATACGTTGTACGTTATACGTTATACGTTGTACGTTGTACGTTATTCGTTATACGTTATACGTTATACGTTATACGTTATACGTTATACGTTATACGTTATACGTTATACGTTATACGTTATACGTTATACGTTATACGTTATACGTTATACGTTATACGTTATACGTTATACGTTATACGTTATACGTTATACGTTATACGTTATACGTTATACGTTATACGTTATACGTTATACGTTATACGTTATACGTTATACGTTATACGTTATACGTTATACGTTATACGTTATACGTTATACGTTATACGTTATACGTTATACGTTATACGTTATACGTTATACGTTATACGTTATACGTTATACGTTATACGTTATACGTTATACGTTATACGTTATACGTTATACGTTATACGTTATACGTTATACGTTATACGTTATACGTTATACGTTATACGTTATACGTTATACGTTATACGTTATACGTTATACGTTATACGTTATACGTTATACGTTATACGTTATACGTTATACGTTATACGTTATACGTTATACGTTATACGTTATACGTTATACGTTATACGTTATACGTTATACGTTATACGTTATACCTTATACGTTATACGTTATACGTTATACATTATACGTTATACGTTATACGTTATATGTTTATCGTTATACGTTATACGTTGTACGTTGTACGTTGTACGCTATACGTTATACATTATACGTTATACGTTATACGTTATATGTTTATCGTTGTAGGTTATACGTTATACGTTATACGATATACGTTATACGTTATATGTTTAACGTTATACCTTATACGTTATACGTTATACGTTTAACGTTATACGTTATACGTTATATGTTTAACGTTAAAAGTTATACGTTATACGTTATATGTTTAACGTTAAAAGTTATACGTTATACGTTATACGTTATACGTTATACGTTATACGTTATACGTTATACGTTGTACGTTGTACGATGTACGTTATTCGTTATACGTTATACGTTATACGTTATACGTTATACGTTATACGTTATACGTTATACGTTGTTCGTTATACTTTGTACGTTATACGTTATACGTTATACGTTATACGTTATACATTATACGTTATACGTTATACGTTATACGTCATACGTTATACGTTATACGTTATACGTTATACGTTATACGTTATACGTTATACGTTATACGTTATACGTTATACGTTATACGTTATACGTTATACGTTATACGTTATACGTTATACGTTATACGTTATACGTTATACGTTATAAGTTATACGTTATACGTTATACGTTATACGTTATACGTTATACGTTATACGTTATACGTTATACGTTATACGTTTAACGTTATACGTTATACGTTATATGTTTAACGTTAAAAGTTATACGTTATACGTTATACGTTATACGTTATACGTTATACGTTATACGTTGTACGTTATACGTTATACGTTGTACGTTGTACGTTATTCGTTATTCGTTATACGTTATACGTTATACGTTATACGTTATACGTTATATGCTTAACGTTATACATTATACGTTAAACGTTATACGTTATATGTTTATCGTTATACGTTATACGTTATACGTTATACGTTATACGTTATACGTTATACGTTATACGTTGTACGTTGTACGTTATATGTTTAACGTTATACGTTATACGTTATACGGTATACGTTATACGTTATACGTTATACGTTTAACGTTATACGTTATACATTATACGTGTAACGTTATACGTTATACATTATACGTTATACGTCTAAACGTTATACGTTGTACGTTATAGGTTATACGTTTAAGATTATACGTTATACGTTATACGTTATATGTTTAACGTTAAAAGTTATACGTTATACGTTATACGTTATACGTTATACGTTATACGTTATACGTTATACGTTATACGTTATACGTTATACGTTGTACGTTGTACGATGTACGTTATTCGTTATACGTTATACGTTATACGTTATACGTTATACGTTATACGTTATACGTTATACGTTATACGTTATACGTTATACGTTATACGTTATACGTTATACGTTATACGTTATACGTTATATGTTTAACGTTATACATTATACGTTATACGTTATATGTTTATCGTTATACGTTATACGTTATACGTTATACGTTTAACGTTACACGTTATACATTATACTTTATACGTTTAAACGTTATACGTTGTACGTTATAGGTTATACGTTTAACATTATACGTTATACGTTATGCGTTATACGTTATACGTTATATGTTTAACGATATACGTTATACGTTATACGTTGTACGTTATACGTTATATGTTGTACGTTGTACGTTATTCGTTATACGTTATACGTTATACGTTATACGTTATACGTTATACGTTATACGTTATACGTTATATGTTTAACGTTATACATTATACGTTATACGTTATATGTTTATCGTTATACGTTATACGTTATACGTTATACGTTATACGTTATACGTTATACGTTATACGTTATACGTTATACGTTATACGTTATACGTTATACGTTATACGTCATACGATATACGTTATACGTTATACGTTATACGTTATACGTTATACGTTATACGTTATACGTTATACGTTATACGTTATACGTTATACGTTATACGTTATACGTTATACGTTATACGTTATACGTTATACGTTATACGTTATACGTTATACGTTATACGTTATACGTTATACGTTATACGTTATACGTTATACGTTATACGTTATACGTTATACGTTATACGTTATACGTTATACGTTATACGTTATACGTTATACGTTATACGTTATACGTTATACGTTATACGTTATACGTTATACGTTATACGTTATACGTTATACGTTATACGTTATACGTTATACGTTGTACGTTGTACGTTGTACGTTATACGTTATACGTTATACGTTATACGTTATACGTTATACGTTATACGTTATACGTTTAACGTTATACGTTATACGTTAAATGTTTAACGTTAAAAGTTATACGTTATACGTTATACGTTATACGTTATACGTTATACGTTATACGTTGTACGTTATACGTTATACGTTGTACGTTGTACGTTATTCGTTATACGTTATACGTTATACGTTATACGTTATACGTTATACGTTATACGTTATACGTTATACGTTATACGTTATACGTTATACGTTATACGTTATACGTTATACGTTATACGTTATACGTTATACGTTATACGTTATACGTTATACGTTATACGTTATACGTTATACGTTATACGTTATACGTTATACGTTATACGTTATACGTTATACGTTATACGTTATACGTTATACGTTATACGTTATACGTTATACGTTATACGTTATACGTTATACGTTATACGTTATACGTTATATGTTTATCGTTATACGTTATACGTTGTACGTTGTACGTTGTACGCTATACGTTATACATTATACGTTATACGTTATACGTTATATGTTTATCGTTGTAGGTTATACGTTATACGTTATACGATATACGTTATACGTTATATGTTTAACGTTATACCTTATACGTTATACGTTATACGTTTAACGTTATACGTTATACGTTATATGTTTAACGTTAAAAGTTATACGTTATACGTTATATGTTTAACGTTAAAAGTTATACGTTATACGTTATACGTTATACGTTATACGTTATACGTTATACGTTGTACGTTGTACGATGTACGTTATTCGTTATACGTTATACGTTATACGTTATACGTTATACGTTATACGTTATACGTTATACGTTGTTCGTTATACTTTGTACGTTATACGTTATACGTTATACGTTATACGTTATACGTTATACATTATACGTTATACGTTATACGTTATACGTCATACGTTATACGTTATACGTTATACGTTATACGTTATACGTTATACGTTATACGTTATACGTTATACGTTATACGTTATACGTTATACGTTATACGTTATACGTTATACGTTATACGTTATACGTTATACGTTATACGGTATACGTTATACGTTATACGTTATACGTTATACGTTATACGTTATACGTTATACGTTTAACGTTATACGTTATACGTTATATGTTTAACGTTAAAAGTTATACGTTATACGTTATACGTTATACGTTATACGTTATACGTTATACGTTATACGTTGTACGTTATACGTTATACGTTGTACGTTGTACGTTATTCGTTATTCGTTATACGTTATACGTTATACGTTATACGTTATACGTTATATGCTTAACGTTATACATTATACGTTAAACGTTATACGTTATATGTTTATCGTTATACGTTATACGTTATACGTTATACGTTATACGTTATACGTTATACGTTATACGTTATACGTTATACGTTATACGTTGTACGTTGTACGTTATATGTTTAACGTTATACGTTATACGTTATACGGTATACGTTATACGTTATACGTTATACGTTTAACGTTATACGTTATACATTATACGTGTAACGTTATACGTTATACATTATACGTTATACGTCTAAACGTTATACGTTGTACGTTATAGGTTATACGTTTAAGATTATACGTTATACGTTATACGTTATATGTTTAACGTTAAAAGTTATACGTTATACGTTATACGTTATACGTTATACGTTATACGTTATACGTTATACGTTATACGTTATACGTTGTACGTTGTACGATGTACGTTATTCGTTATACGTTATACGTTATACGTTATACGTTATACGTTATACGTTATACGTTATACGTTATACGTTATACGTTATACGTTATACGTTATACGTTATACATTATACGTTATACGTTATACGTTGTACGTTGTACGTTGTACGTTGTACGTTATACGTTATACATTATACGTTATACGTTATACGTTATACGTTATACGTTTAACTTTACACGTTATACATTATACTTTATACGTTTAAACGTTATACGTTGTACGTTATAGGTTATACGTTTAACATTATACGTTATACGTTATGCGTTATACGTTATACGTTATATGTTTAACGATATACGTTATACGTTATACGTTATATGTTATACGTTATACGTTATACGTTATACGTTATACGTAATACGTTATACGTTATACGTTATACGTTATACGTTATACGTTATACGTTATACGTTATACGTTATACGTTATACGTTATACGTTATACGTTATACGTTATACGTTATACGTTATACGTTATACGTTATACGTTATACGTTATACGTTATACGTTATACGTTATACGTTATACGTTATACGTTATACGTTATACGTTATACGTTATACGTTATACGTTATACGTTATACGTTATACGTTATACGTTATACGTTATACGTTATACCTTATACGTTATACGTTATACGTTATACGTTATACGTTATACGTTATACGTTATACGATATACGTTATACGTTATACGTTATACGTTATACGTTATACGTTATACGTTATACGTTATACGTTATACGTTATACGTTATACGTTATACGTTATACGTTATACGTTATACGTTATACGTTATACGTTATACGTTATACGTTATACGTTATACGTTATACGTTATACGTTATACGTTATACGTTATACGTTATACGTTATACGTTATACGTTATACGTTATACGTTGTACGTTGTACGTTATATGTTTAACGTTATACGTTATACGTTATACGTTATACGTTATACGTTTAACGTTATACGTTATACATTATACGTTATACGTCTAAACGTTATACGTTGTACGTTATAGGTTATACGTTTAAGATTATACGTTATACGTTATACGTTATACGTTATACGTTATACGTTATACGTTATACGTTATACGTTATACGTTATACGTTATACGTTATACGTTATACGTTATACGTTATACGTTATACGTTATACGTTATACGTTATACGTTATACGTTATACGTTATACGTTATACGTTATACGTTATACGTTATACGTTATACGTTATACGTTGTACGTTGTACGTTGTACGTTATACGTTATACGTTATACGTTATACGTTATACGTTATACGTTATACGTTATACGTTTAACGTTATACGTTATACGTTAAATGTTTAACGTTAAAAGTTATACGTTATACGTTATACGTTATACGTTATACGTTATACGTTATACGTTGTACGTTATACGTTATACGTTGTACGTTGTACGTTATTCGTTATACGTTATACGTTATACGTTATACGTTATACGTTATACGTTATACGTTATACGTAATACGTTATACGTTATACGTTATACGTTATACGTTATACGTTATACGTTATACGTTATACGTTATACGTTATACGTTATACGTTATACGTTATACGTTATACGTTATACGTTATACGTTATACGTTATACGTTATACGTTATACGTTATACGTTATACGTTATACGTTATACGTTATACGTTATACGTTATACGTTATACGTTATACGTTATACGTTATACGTTATACGTTATACGTTATACGTTATACGTTATACGTTATTCGTTATACGTTATACGTTATACGTTATACGTTGTACGGTATACGTTAAACGTTATACGTTATACGTTATATGTTTAACGTTAAAAGTTATACGTTATACGTTATACGTTATACGTTTAACGTTATACGTTATACATTATACGTTATACGTCTAAACGTTATACGTTGTACGTAATACGTTATACGTTATACGTTATACGTTATACGTTATACGTTATACGTTATACGTTACACGTTATACGTTATACGTTATACGTTATACGTTATACGTTATACGTTATACGTTATACGTTATACGTTATACGTTATACGTTATACGTTATACGTTATACGTTATACGTTATACGTTATACGTTATACGTTGTACAATGTACGTTATATGTTTAACGTTATACGTTATACGTTATACGTTATACGTTATACGTTATACGTTATACGTTATACGTTATACGTTATACGTTTAACGTTATACGTTATACATTATACGTTATACGTTATACGATGTACGTTATACGTTATACGTTGTACGTTGTACGTTATTCGTTATACGTTATACGTTATACGTTATACGATATATGTTTAACGTTATACATTATACGTTATACGTTATACGTTATATGTTTATCGTTATACGTTATACGTTATACGTTATACGTTTAATGTTACACGTTATACATTATACTTTATACGTTTAAACGTTATACGTTGTACGTTATAGGTTATACGTTTAAGATTACACGTTATACGTTATACGTTATACGTTATACGTTATACGTTATACGTTATACGTTATACGTTATACGTTATACGTTATACGTTATACGTTATACGTTGTACGTTATAGGTTATACGTTTAACATTATACGTTATACGTTATATGTTTATCGTTATACGTTATACGTTATACGTTATACGTTTAACGTTACACGTTATACATTATACTTTATACGTTTAAACGTTATACGTTGTACGTTATAGGTTATACGTTTAAGATTACACGTTATACGTTATACGTTATACGTTATACGTTATACGTTGTACGTTGTACGTTGTACTTTGTACGTTATACGTTATACGTTATACGTTATACGTTATACGTTATACGTTATACGTTATACGTTATACGTTATACGTTGTACGTTGTACTTTGTACGTTATACGTTATACGTTATACGTTATACGTTATACGTTGTACGTTGTACGTTTAACGTTAAAAGTTATACGATATACGTTATACGTTATATGTTTAACGTTATACGTTATACGTTATACGTTATACGTTATACGTTATACGTTATACGTTATACGTTATACGTTATACGTTATACGTTATACGTTATACGTTATACGTTATACGTTATACGTTATACGTTATACGTTATACGTTATACGTTATACGTTATACGTTATACGTTATACGTTATACGTTATACGTTATACGTTATACGTTATACGTTATACGTTATACGTTATACGTTATACGTTATACGTTATACGTTATACGTTATACGTTATACGTTATACGTTATACGTTATACGTTATACGTTATACGTTATACGTTATACGTTGTACGTTGTACGATGTACGTTATTCGTTATACGTTATACGTTATACGTTATACGTTATACGTTATACGTTATACGTTATACGTTGTTCGTTATACTTTGTACGTTATACGTTATACGTTATACGTTATACGTTATACATTATACGTTATACGTTATACGTTATACGTCATACGTTATACGTTATACGTTATACGTTATACGTTATACGTTATACGTTATACGTTATACGTTATACGTTATACGTTATACGTTATACGTTATACGTTATACGTTATACGTTATACGTTATACGTTATACGTTATACGTTATAAGTTATACGTTATACGTTATACGTTATACGTTATACGTTATACGTTATACGTTATACGTTATACGTTATACGTTTAACGTTATACGTTATACGTTATATGTTTAACGTTAAAAGTTATACGTTATACGTTATACGTTATACGTTATACGTTATACGTTATACGTTGTACGTTATACGTTATACGTTGTACGTTGTACGTTATTCGTTATTCGTTATACGTTATACGTTATACGTTATACGTTATACGTTATATGCTTAACGTTATACATTATACGTTAAACGTTATACGTTATATGTTTATCGTTATACGTTATACGTTATACGTTATACGTTATACGTTATACGTTATACGTTATACGTTGTACGTTGTACGTTATATGTTTAACGTTATACGTTATACGTTATACGGTATACGTTATACGTTATACGTTATACGTTTAACGTTATACGTTATACATTATACGTGTAACGTTATACGTTATACATTATACGTTATACGTCTAAACGTTATACGTTGTACGTTATAGGTTATACGTTTAAGATTATACGTTATACGTTATACGTTATATGTTTAACGTTAAAAGTTATACGTTATACGTTATACGTTATACGTTATACGTTATACGTTATACGTTATACGTTATACGTTATACGTTATACGTTGTACGTTGTACGATGTACGTTATTCGTTATACGTTATACGTTATACGTTATACGTTATACGTTATACGTTATACGTTATACGTTATACGTTATACATTATACGTTATACGTTATACGTTATACGTTATACGTTATACGTTATATGTTTAACGTTATACATTATACGTTATACGTTATATGTTTATCGTTATACGTTATACGTTATACGTTATACGTTTAACGTTACACGTTATACATTATACTTTATACGTTTAAACGTTATACGTTGTACGTTATAGGTTATACGTTTAACATTATACGTTATACGTTATGCGTTATACGTTATACGTTATATGTTTAACGATATACGTTATACGTTATACGTTGTACGTTATACGTTATATGTTGTACGTTGTACGTTATTCGTTATACGTTATACGTTATACGTTATACGTTATACGTTATACGTTATACGTTATACGTTATATGTTTAACGTTATACATTATACGTTATACGTTATATGTTTATCGTTATACGTTATACGTTATACGTTATACGTTATACGTTATACGTTATACCTTATACGTTATACGTTATACGTTATACGTTATACGTTATACGTTATACGTCATACGATATACGTTATACGTTATACGTTATACGTTATACGTTATACGTTATACGTTATACGTTATACGTTATACGTTATACGTTATACGTTATACGTTATACGTTATACGTTATACGTTATACGTTATACGTTATACGTTATACGTTATACGTTATACGTTATACGTTATACGTTATACGTTATACGTTATACGTTATACGTTATACGTTATACGTTATACGTTATACGTTATACGTTATACGTTATACGTTATACGTTATACGTTATACGTTATACGTTATACGTTATACGTTATACGTTATACGTTATACGTTATACGTTATACGTTATACGTTATACGTTGTACGTTGTACGTTGTACGTTATACGTTATACGTTATACGTTATACGTTATACGTTATACGTTATACGTTATACGTTTAACGTTATACGTTATACGTTAAATGTTTAACGTTAAAAGTTATACGTTATACGTTATACGTTATACGTTATACGTTATACGTTATACGTTGTACGTTATACGTTATACGTTGTACGTTGTACGTTATTCGTTATACGTTATACGTTATACGTTATACGTTATACGTTATACGTTATACGTTATACGTTATACGTTATACGTTATACGTTATACGTTATACGTTATACGTTATACGTTATACGTTATACGTTATACGTTATACGTTATACGTTATACGTTATACGTTATACGTTATACGTTATACGTTATACGTTATACGTTATACGTTATACGTTATACGTTATACGTTATACGTTATACGTTATACGTTATACGTTATACGTTATACGTTATACGTTATACGTTATACGTTATACGTTATATGTTTATCGTTATACGTTATACGTTGTACGTTGTACGTTGTACGCTATACGTTATACATTATACGTTATACGTTATACGTTATATGTTTATCGTTGTAGGTTATACGTTATACGTTATACGATATACGTTATACGTTATATGTTTAACGTTATACCTTATACGTTATACGTTATACGTTTAACGTTATACGTTATACGTTATATGTTTAACGTTAAAAGTTATACGTTATACGTTATATGTTTAACGTTAAAAGTTATACGTTATACGTTATACGTTATACGTTATACGTTATACGTTATACGTTGTACGTTGTACGATGTACGTTATTCGTTATACGTTATACGTTATACGTTATACGTTATACGTTATACGTTATACGTTATACGTTGTTCGTTATACTTTGTACGTTATACGTTATACGTTATACGTTATACGTTATACGTTATACATTATACGTTATACGTTATACGTTATACGTCATACGTTATACGTTATACGTTATACGTTATACGTTATACGTTATACGTTATACGTTATACGTTATACGTTATACGTTATACGTTATACGTTATACGTTATACGTTATACGTTATACGTTATACGTTATACGTTATACGGTATACGTTATACGTTATACGTTATACGTTATACGTTATACGTTATACGTTATACGTTTAACGTTATACGTTATACGTTATATGTTTAACGTTAAAAGTTATACGTTATACGTTATACGTTATACGTTATACGTTATACGTTATACGTTATACGTTGTACGTTATACGTTATACGTTGTACGTTGTACGTTATTCGTTATTCGTTATACGTTATACGTTATACGTTATACGTTATACGTTATATGCTTAACGTTATACATTATACGTTAAACGTTATACGTTATATGTTTATCGTTATACGTTATACGTTATACGTTATACGTTATACGTTATACGTTATACGTTATACGTTATACGTTATACGTTATACGTTGTACGTTGTACGTTATATGTTTAACGTTATACGTTATACGTTATACGGTATACGTTATACGTTATACGTTATACGTTTAACGTTATACGTTATACATTATACGTGTAACGTTATACGTTATACATTATACGTTATACGTCTAAACGTTATACGTTGTACGTTATAGGTTATACGTTTAAGATTATACGTTATACGTTATACGTTATATGTTTAACGTTAAAAGTTATACGTTATACGTTATACGTTATACGTTATACGTTATACGTTATACGTTATACGTTATACGTTATACGTTGTACGTTGTACGATGTACGTTATTCGTTATACGTTATACGTTATACGTTATACGTTATACGTTATACGTTATACGTTATACGTTATACGTTATACGTTATACGTTATACGTTATACGTTATACATTATACGTTATACGTTATACGTTGTACGTTGTACGTTGTACGTTGTACGTTATACGTTATACATTATACGTTATACGTTATACGTTATACGTTATACGTTTAACTTTACACGTTATACATTATACTTTATACGTTTAAACGTTATACGTTGTACGTTATAGGTTATACGTTTAACATTATACGTTATACGTTATGCGTTATACGTTATACGTTATATGTTTAACGATATACGTTATACGTTATACGTTATATGTTATACGTTATACGTTATACGTTATACGTTATACGTAATACGTTATACGTTATACGTTATACGTTATACGTTATACGTTATACGTTATACGTTATACGTTATACGTTATACGTTATACGTTATACGTTATACGTTATACGTTATACGTTATACGTTATACGTTATACGTTATACGTTATACGTTATACGTTATACGTTATACGTTATACGTTATACGTTATACGTTATACGTTATACGTTATACGTTATACGTTATACGTTATACGTTATACGTTATACGTTATACGTTATACCTTATACGTTATACGTTATACGTTATACGTTATACGTTATACGTTATACGTTATACGATATACGTTATACGTTATACGTTATACGTTATACGTTATACGTTATACGTTATACGTTATACGTTATACGTTATACGTTATACGTTATACGTTATACGTTATACGTTATACGTTATACGTTATACGTTATACGTTATACGTTATACGTTATACGTTATACGTTATACGTTATACGTTATACGTTATACGTTATACGTTATACGTTATACGTTATACGTTATACGTTGTACGTTGTACGTTATATGTTTAACGTTATACGTTATACGTTATACGTTATACGTTATACGTTTAACGTTATACGTTATACATTATACGTTATACGTCTAAACGTTATACGTTGTACGTTATAGGTTATACGTTTAAGATTATACGTTATACGTTATACGTTATACGTTATACGTTATACGTTATACGTTATACGTTATACGTTATACGTTATACGTTATACGTTATACGTTATACGTTATACGTTATACGTTATACGTTATACGTTATACGTTATACGTTATACGTTATACGTTATACGTTATACGTTATACGTTATACGTTATACGTTATACGTTATACGTTGTACGTTGTACGTTGTACGTTATACGTTATACGTTATACGTTATACGTTATACGTTATACGTTATACGTTATACGTTTAACGTTATACGTTATACGTTAAATGTTTAACGTTAAAAGTTATACGTTATACGTTATACGTTATACGTTATACGTTATACGTTATACGTTGTACGTTATACGTTATACGTTGTACGTTGTACGTTATTCGTTATACGTTATACGTTATACGTTATACGTTATACGTTATACGTTATACGTTATACGTAATACGTTATACGTTATACGTTATACGTTATACGTTATACGTTATACGTTATACGTTATACGTTATACGTTATACGTTATACGTTATACGTTATACGTTATACGTTATACGTTATACGTTATACGTTATACGTTATACGTTATACGTTATACGTTATACGTTATACGTTATACGTTATACGTTATACGTTATACGTTATACGTTATACGTTATACGTTATACGTTATACGTTATACGTTATACGTTATTCGTTATACGTTATACGTTATACGTTATACGTTGTACGGTATACGTTAAACGTTATACGTTATACGTTATATGTTTAACGTTAAAAGTTATACGTTATACGTTATACGTTATACGTTTAACGTTATACGTTATACATTATACGTTATACGTCTAAACGTTATACGTTGTACGTAATACGTTATACGTTATACGTTATACGTTATACGTTATACGTTATACGTTATACGTTACACGTTATACGTTATACGTTATACGTTATACGTTATACGTTATACGTTATACGTTATACGTTATACGTTATACGTTATACGTTATACGTTATACGTTATACGTTATACGTTATACGTTATACGTTATACGTTGTACAATGTACGTTATATGTTTAACGTTATACGTTATACGTTATACGTTATACGTTATACGTTATACGTTATACGTTATACGTTATACGTTATACGTTTAACGTTATACGTTATACATTATACGTTATACGTTATACGATGTACGTTATACGTTATACGTTGTACGTTGTACGTTATTCGTTATACGTTATACGTTATACGTTATACGATATATGTTTAACGTTATACATTATACGTTATACGTTATACGTTATATGTTTATCGTTATACGTTATACGTTATACGTTATACGTTTAATGTTACACGTTATACATTATACTTTATACGTTTAAACGTTATACGTTGTACGTTATAGGTTATACGTTTAAGATTACACGTTATACGTTATACGTTATACGTTATACGTTATACGTTATACGTTATACGTTATACGTTATACGTTATACGTTATACGTTATACGTTATACGTTGTACGTTATAGGTTATACGTTTAACATTATACGTTATACGTTATATGTTTATCGTTATACGTTATACGTTATACGTTATACGTTTAACGTTACACGTTATACATTATACTTTATACGTTTAAACGTTATACGTTGTACGTTATAGGTTATACGTTTAAGATTACACGTTATACGTTATACGTTATACGTTATACGTTACACGTTGTACGTTGTACGTTGTACTTTGTACGTTATACGTTATACGTTATACGTTATACGTTATACGTTATACGTTATACGTTATACGTTATACGTTATACGTTGTACGTTGTACTTTGTACGTTATACGTTATACGTTATACGTTATACGTTATACGTTGTACGTTGTACGTTTAACGTTAAAAGTTATACGATATACGTTATACGTTATATGTTTAACGTTATACGTTATACGTTATACGTTATACGTTATACGTTATACGTTATACGTTATACGTTATACGTTATACGTTATACGTTATACGTTATACGTTATACGTTATACGTTATACGTTATACGTTATACGTTATACGATATACGTTATACGTTATACGTTATACGTTATACGTTATACGTTATACGTTATACGTTATACGTTATACGTTATACGTTATACGTTATACGTTATACGTTATACGTTATACGTTATACGTTATACGTTATACGTTATACGTTATACGTTATACGTTATACGTTATACGTTATACGTTATACGTTATACGTTATACGTTATACGTTATACGTTATACGTTATACGTTATACGTTATACGTTATACGTTATACGTTATACGTTATACGTTATACGTTATACGTTATACGTTATACGTTATACGTTATACGTTATACGTTATACGTTATACGTTATACGTTATACGTTATACGTTATACGTTATACGTTATACGTTATACGTTATACGTTATACGTTATACGTTATACGTTATACGTTATACGTTATACGTTATACGTTATACGTTATACGTCATACGTTATACGTTATACGTTATACGTTATACGTTATACGTTATACGTTATACGTTATACGTTATACGTTATACGTTATACGTTATACGTTATACGTTATACGTTATACGTTATACGTTATACGTTATACGTTATACGTTATACGTTATACGTTATACGTTATACGTTATACGTTATACGTTATACGTTATACGTTATACGTTATACGTTATACGTTATACGTTATACGTTATACGTTATACGTTATACGTTATACGTTATACGTTATACGTTATACGTTATACGTTTAACGTTATACGTTATACATTATACGTTATACGTTATACGATGTACGTTATACGTTATACGTTGTACGTTGTACGTTATTCGTTATACGTTATACGTTATACGTTATACGATATATGTTTAACGTTATACATTATACGTTATACGTTATACGTTATATGTTTATCGTTATACGTTATACGTTATACGTTATACGTTTAATGTTACACGTTATACATTATACTTTATACGTTATACGTTATACGTTATACGTTATACGTTATACGTTATACGTTACACGTTATACGTTATACGTTATACGTTATACGTTATACGTTATACGTTATACGTTATACGTTATACGTTATACGTTATACGTTATACGTTATACGTTATACGTTATACGTTATACGTTATACGTTATACGTTATACGTTATACGTTATACGTTATACGTTATACGTTATACGTTATACGTTATACGTTATACGTTATACGTTATACGTTATACGTTATACGTTATACGTTATACGTTATACGTTATACGTTATACGTTATACGTTATACGTTATACGTTATACGTTATACGTTATACGTTATACGTTATACGTTATACGTTATACGTTATACGTTATACGTTATACGTTATACGTTATACGTTATACGTTATACGTTATACGTTATACGTTATACGTTATACGTTATACGTTATACGTTATACGTTATACGTTATACGTTATACGTTATACGTTATACGTTATACGTTATACGTTATACGTTATACGTTATACGTTATACGTTATACGTTATACGTTATACGTTATACGTTATACGTTATACGTTATACGTTATACGTTATACGTTATACGTTATACGTTATACGTTATACGTTATACGTTATACGTTATACGTTATACGTTATACGTTACACGTTACACGTTAGACGTTATACGTTATACGTTATACGTTACACGTTAGACGTTATACGTTATACGTTATACGTTATACGTTATACGTTATACGTTATACGTTATACGTTATACGTTATACGTTATACGTTATACGTTATACGTTATACGTTATACGTTATACGTTATACGTTATACGTTATACGTTATACGTTATACGTTATACGTTATACGTTATACGTTATACGTTATACGTTATACGTTATACGTTATACGTTATACGTTATACGTTATACGTTATACGTTATACGTTATACGTTATACGTTATACGTTATACGTTTAACGTTATACGTTATACATTATACGTTATACGTTATACGATGTACGTTATACGTTATACGTTGTACGTTGTACGTTATTCGTTATACGTTATACGTTATACGTTATACGATATATGTTTAACGTTATACATTATACGTTATACGTTATACGTTATATGTTTATCGTTATACGTTATACGTTATACGTTATACGTTTAATGTTACACGTTATACATTATACTTTATACGTTATACGTTATACGTTATACGTTATACGTTATACGTTATACGTTATACGTTATACGTTATACGTTATACGTTATACGTTATACGTTATACGTTATACGTTATACGTTATACGTTATACGTTATACGTTATACGTTATACGTTATACGTTATACGTTATACGTTATACGTTATACGTTATACGTTATACGTTATACGTTATACGTTATACGTTATACGTTATACGTTATACGTTATACGTTATACGTTATACGTTATACGTTATACGTTATACGTTATACGTTATACGTTATACGTTATACGTTATACGTTATACGTTATACGTTATACGTTATAACGTATAACGTATAACGTATAACGTATAACGTATAACGTATAACGTATAACGTATAACGTATAACGTATAACGTATAACGTATAACGTATAACGTATAACGTATAACGTATAACGTATAACGTATAACGTATAACGTATAACGTATAACGTATAACGTATAACGTATAACGTATAACGTATAACGTATAACGTATAACGTATAACGTATAAA